>JACEVL010000323.1:0-234896 GCA_020284085.1 Aporrectodea caliginosa | reverse complement strand
AAAAAGGTCCTTTAAAAAAAATTTTTTAAAAATTTTGAAGTTTGTTTTTGGTTTTTTTGGTTTTTTTTTCTTGGGGGACTGTGTTATGCGCAATATAAACTTTAAGTTGCGTCAACGTTTGGCACAGCACAGGCCATGCCAACGTTCGCAGAATATAGACTGAGACGGTCCTTCTGAAACTCATCTCAGTGACGAAAACGCGTTTATAAAGTCCAATTCGCTGATTGGAATCCTAAGATCACCGTCTGAAACCCGGGTGTGCTTTTGGACGGAGATTAATCGACGGCTTAAGACGTGAACATCCTTTGCAAGTCTCACTTCTATCACCTGCGACCCTCATGCACTCGTTCATCTTAACACGCCTGGATTATTCAGACGCTTTGAAATTCAGTCTTTGCTGGACTTCCGAAATTCCGTGTGCGCCAGCTCCAGTCCGTCCGAAACTGTGCTGCCAGAGTTGTAGCCAACCAGCCGTAATATTTGCATATATATCGCAATAATTATATGCAAGAGATGCTACACCACTGGCTTCCCGTTGCCGAGCTCAGTTCTTTTCAGATCATCTTGCTGGCACGTCGTGTTTCAGTTGTTCGCTCTGCCCCGACGTACATCAGGGAGCTCTGTGTTTCAGTCTTATGTCAACGTGGTCGGCGATCGTAAAATATTACGTAGGTGGGCAGTAATGTAGTAAGTAAATAACTGGTGATCCGATATCGACTGAATGTTTCACATGCACTTGTAAGCAAGTTTTGCTCCTGTCTTCCTGCTGGTATTAAGGCTTCTGCTCTGCTGCTGATGTCTTGTCTTGTCTTCAACCATCCTCGATCCGAGGGTTGGTCGCTCCATGGACAAGTCTTCTCCACCTTTTTCTATCTTCCGTCTCTCTCAACAATCGATGAAAAGGCATATTCATCCACGTGCTTATGTTGTTAAGCCATCCCATTTTCGGTCTTCCCCGCGTCCTTGCTCCTAGTACAGTTCCCTGTATGATCTCCTTTTCCAGGCAGTTTCCCTGTTTCCTAATCAAATGTCCAAAGTATGTAAGTTTCCTTATTTTAATCTGATCAAGTAGGCTTCTTTCCGTTTCCTGTTTTCTCTAACACCCACTCATTTGTTCTTTTTTTTCTATCCATGATACTCTCAGAATCTGTCTTAGGCATTTCATTTCAAACGCATTTATTCTTTCTTCCTCTTTTTCTTGATAGTCCAACTTTCACACCCGTATGTTGCCACTGGCCATACCAAAGCCCTCATGAGTTTCATCTTTGTATCCATCTTTATGTTATGGCTTTTCCATAATTGTTTCAACGTTGTTATTGTATTAAGACCTCTAGCCAACTTCTATTATGGCTTCTGCTCTGCTGCTGATATAAGTGAACAAAGTCGGTAGTAGTCGATAGCCTAGCTACTGGTTGCGATTCGAGGGCTTAGCGGTTGGCAACGGCGGCGGGTGACAGCGGCTTCGGGGACTAATACTGTACATACATGTATACGTACATTCATACCTACATACATACATACATACATACATACATACATACATTACATACATACATACATACATACATACATACATACATACATACATACATTACATACATTACATACATACATACATACATACATACATACATACATACATACATATATACATTAGGGTGGTCCTTAGCTCCATGTAAAAGAAATTTTTGATGAATTTTAAAGGAGGCACCCTTCCAACTTATTGTTTTAGGTAAGAAAAATATGTATATTGAAAAGTTTGTAAAGATTTTATAAGTTTTAGAGGTTGCTACCGGGCCGAACATTATATCAAATTGTAAAAAAACCGCTGATAAAACATTGAATATTGTATAGTGTGTACTATTCTTATGCAAAAATTCAAAAAATTCTGGTGGACAGTGATATTTACTATTTTGGGTCAATGCACATAAGCGAACATGAAAATGTTGAGTTCCAATTAATTTTTAATGTATTAATGCATCAGTGTCTTTTTGTTCCTGTTTGGATATCTTTGACGATATTCCTTAACAACCAACAGCAGAAACTGCTTCTGATCTCTCGCTATTTGTTGGAAGCTTGTAATACTGGCACACGAGTGCCACTCCACGCTCTGCTATGTCATTCATAACTCTTAGGCCTATTTAGCGGGCAGTTGGTTTTTACTAGCTTGCAGTTGTTGTCTTTTGGCATCTTGTTGAAGGAAAATTGATGGAATGCCTGTAATGCTGAAGAATATTTTAGTCTTTTCCCTAACAAAATCTTCCAGTTGCTTCGAGCTGATCAATGTTGTTCTCTTTTGAGGATGTTGATGCCAGTTTTGTCCAGAGAAGCAACCATTTGGCGCTTGGTATCGATGGAGACCCTGTCATCATGAAAGAACGCATAAGCCAGCAATTCCTCAGACAGATGCCAGAAGTGACCCATAAATTTCGTCATTGCAATCTCTGTAACTATTTTTCTCTTTATATCTGTCAATGTCCTTCAAGAGTTCCAGGTCAATTCGAGCAGCAGATGGTGCATACGGTGCTTGAAACAAGACTTTGACATACAGCATTACAGTGAACAATCAGATGTTAGCTATCCTCTTTTCTTCTCTTCTTGTCAACTTGAACTGTCTCTTGAACATCCAAATCTTAAGACTGTAAATACTCCCGGCCATTCACTTCGCTCTTTGTAGTCCAGCTGGTGCTCTGAATGGTTTGCCCCTGGAAGGCACTCCGCCCCAGACGGTTATGGTCAGCTCCACCAGTTCGCGATAGTCGTCCGTGGTTGGTATCGTTGAAGTTGACTCTCAGCAAAGGCAATAATCTCTTCATTCACAGGAAATTGCACCGTGCAAAACTCATAGGCTGTTACTGTTTCCTAGTTTGATCTGTCTATAAGTTCCCAGCTTTTCTGGAATCTCTTGAAAATCATTACCGGTATGTCTGAACTTTGTATGGACCATGAGAAACCATGACCAATGCCTCCACATTATTTCTAGTATGAGACGGTGACATGCACACCACAACATATTCTTGTCAAGTGTATGCTCCAACAGGATGCAGCCAGCCACCATTTTTGGTCCAATGTTTACTTTCCTTTTATGTACAGCACTGTCTTTCTCTTGCCAAAGTCCTATCAACACTAGAATAATTAATTTCCTATCACGTGAATTGGAGATATAATAGCGATCGAGTGACGTTTGAAAACTGAACCTTGCATTATCAAACTGCAGTTGTTTAATTTTGTGAATTGGTCGTTGGTCTCAAAACGGGTGTGCACTTCGATGACGAGACCTTGTAGAGGCGCTATATAACTCCTCAGTTGTCGACACCTACCATACAGATTATGTGCGCCTCATTTTAGTTCGCTTAATTTCTAGGGTTCGCTTACAGGGTAAATTCTTTTACGCACAATTTGTGCACTATGTGACAATTATTATTGAATGCGACATTATTTGGAGTTGCTTCTTTGTGTTTCTATCTCGAGAAAATAAATAATCTTTTTTGGAACTAAAGCATGAAAACATGACGACAAATATTTTTTGTAACAATTATAGGTAAACGGAGCCACCTCAACAGCAAACAAGAGTCTTATGACTGCATTGAGCTCAGACTGGCCTTTAGTTTTTGGCAAGTGCTTATGGAAATAAAAACTCGTGTATTCACTGAACAAATATGGCTGACCAAGTGACCATGCTCGAAATGGGCTTTCCACCTCATCTGGTCCAACTATTAAGGAATCTGTACAGACAATAACAGACAGGTGGTCTCACTTCGGCGTGGCTCAAGGTAAAACAGGAGTTCGCAGGGATGCAAACTCTCCCATGCCTGTTTAACATTCTACAAGAACAAGTGATGCGAAAGGCAGTAACGGGTTTACCGGGGTATTTAGGATTGGCAAAAAACCGCCAACTACCTCAGATACGCTGACGATATTGTCCTACTGGCCACAACCCCGGAAGAACTACAACAACTCGTTAAACCCGTCGAAAGTGCTGCAGCATAATATGGCATGTCGATCAACGTAGCAAAGACGAAAGTCATGACCTACACTGAGGATGTGCTGGAGATGGTGGTGGGCACGGGAAGACTGGAATAAATAAATTCCTTTGTATACCTAGGGAGTAAACTAGCAAAAGATGCGAATTGCGCGAGTGAAGTAAATTCAAGGCTGGCCATGGGGATGACGGTTTTGGTCAAATTGACGAAGATATGGAAGAACAAGTCGATCAGCAACGATACCAAATTGCGGTTGATGAAGGCATTGTGTGGCCATTGGCGACGTAATGATGTAAGGCCTGGACGCTGAAGATGGAGGAAGAAAGGCGTATGCAAGCATTTGAAAACAAGTGTATCCGAAAGCTCTTGAGAATCCCGTGGACGAAAATGATGTCCAACGGACGGGTGTACACATCAACAGGGGCCATAAAGGACCTGTTGGCCCACAAAAACTCGGACGCTACGATATTTTGGTCATATCATAAGACAGCCGCACGACAACGTCCAGAGCAGCCTGATGACGGGTCTCGTGGAAGGGGTCCGATGAAGAGGAATGCCGAGAATATTGTGAATCGACAACGTCCTGAACTGGTCTTCTGGGGCTGGGTTAATGAACGCGGCGCGCGGCAGAAGACTGGGCAGTCAGGTTCCATTCATGTAGCCAACAGTTGCGAAGCGACGATGACGATGTCACACGACATGACATACACTGACCAATAAGACAGATGACGTCATGTCCTGGCGTTAAGATTGTGCTTAATATATTCAAGTGCATTCGACATAATAATATTAATTTATATTTCTGAGTTCAGTTTGCAGCTATCGTATTATGACGTCATACATAAGTCGTCTAAACTGCTCGTCAGTCTGCGTTCCAGGATCGCGTTAATTAAATGGCTATCATAAAGCTGCGTCTTCCTTAGTCTTTACTGACGATCCATAGCGTCTTACCTTTTCCAACTTTTGCAGTCTCTTCTCACTTCTTCAACCAAACAGCAGTTGACGATGCAACGAGAAGAACGTCTGAAGTTGAACACGCTGGACCATCTCTTCTCGCCGATATGTATACCGTAAAGAGCCAATTAATAATTCTTTATTACTTGATTCATAACCGGTGTACGGTGACATCAAAACTTCAAATTTGCCATATTGTGGCTGTTATTTGTCAAAGTGATTGCTAATTAAAGTCTTCAATGTTTCTGTAATTGAAAAAACATTCGTGCCACAGACAAGTTGTTACATTATCTTGTATTGTTTAACCTTAAATTTTCTACCCTACTTCACGTTGTGTTACTTTGTCTTGAACACCATACCTCGATCTCCTTCCACCGTCCTTCACCTCACCTGGTCTACTGTTTTCGCTCCTTTGAATGCGCCTCAATTACTCTAAAACTCTCTAACACAATACTAACCATTTTCAATGTCTACCGCCCTCCTTCCTCCTCCTCATACTCAAGTCCTACATCCGTCTTCTTGCAAGAATTCACAACCTTACTCTCCACTGCTGCCACTACTCCTCATGAATTCCTGATCACGGGGTTTTTAACATACATGTAGATAATCCCTCTGACTCATTTGCCTCAGAATTTCTCACGCTCTTGTCATCTACTAACCTAGTTCAACATGTCAATTTCCCCACCCATTGTCACAACCATACACTTGACCTCATCATCACATCATCTGTCTCAAAGTTATCGCCTGATATCTCTTTCTCTTTTGACACACCTTCCGATCATTACCCTATCTTCACACGCCTCAACATACTTCCTGTTCCACTTCCTGACCCCGTCTCTCATTCATTCCGCCGCATCAGCTCCATAAACATTGAAGCCTTCACACAAGATCTTTCCTCTTCAGACCTCGTCCTAAATCCTCCATCCTCTCTCGATGACCTACTGTCTTCCTACAACACCACTCTCTCCATGCTCCTTGACAAGCACGCTCCTATTATCACAAAATCAGGCTCCCACTCCAAGAACCCTTGGTATAATTCCTATCTCCAGGCCTTCAAAGCTTTCCGTCGACGCCTTGAGCGCACTTACAAACGAACCCGTGATCCTCAACTTCTATCTACCCTAAAATCAGCCACAAATAAATACCATCACCTTCTGGCTACGGCTGGCGGAATAGGTTTTACTCCTCACTAGTTCAATCCCGTTCTTCTAATCCTCGCCTTCTCTGTGAAAACTATTAACCAACTCCTCCACCGGAACTCCTCAAGCCCACTTCCAAACTCTCTTCCACCTTCCTCAATAGCTGAGTCGTTTTGTTCCTTCTTCTCTGGCAAAATTACTACCCTCCGTCTCTCTCTTCAATCACTACTCTCAAAAACCACCATCGATTCACCTCCAGATACTCCTCCACCACTCACGGCCGTCCACCCTCCCCACCTCGATCATCATTATCTGTCTTCCAACCAACGTCAGAGATTGAAATATCCCATCTGTTACAATCTCTTCCAAATAAGCAGTGTTTTGAACTGACCCTATAATTACCTCCTTACTGAAAGACTGCTAATCTATTCTCGTTCCCATCATCACCAAAATAATCAACCTCTCCTTGTCTACTGGCAATTTTCCCCTCCTCTTCAAACATTCTTTGAGTCACTCCACTTCTCAAGAAACCAATCACTTGATAAAGAAGGAGGGTTTCAAACTACCGACCTGTCTCACACCAGGTGCCACTGAAAAGCAGTACTAAAAGCAGCTGCCCCAGCGCACTGTAACCATAAATTGCTTACCATGTTTTCAAACTCACTCCTTAGACCCAAAGTGGCCCGATTACAAATTTTGTTTCAGGATCGGCACTCAACCAACTCCTCTCTGTTCCGAAGCTGTCTTCCGGAACTGGTCACGCAATGCCATTTGCAATCATTGAGGTTCTGTCTGACTGGGGCTTTAAGGCCTGCATCAAAGGACTCAGCTGTGACACAACTTCCAGCAACACACGACGAAAGAAAGACTGTCTTTGGTTAGATGCTGCATGAGAGAAAAGTGCTTACTTGGCACGCAGACATCATACTCTGGATTCAGGAAGCCTTCAGCATCTCTTGCCGCTCTTTCTTGTTCAAGAGTTTCAAGGCAGTTAAAACACCAGAAACCTCATCACAACTGCAGCTCCTACCAGAGACTTAAAAATGTTGTTGTCGCAAATTTCTGTTCTTGGGTGTCTATTGTTCATGCACTCTGTGATATTTCGGCTTAGGTCATAAACTTTGCGATCAATCACCTTGAACTAATACATCAGCATGATGACTATAATGAACTCCTCGAGCTTGCTGTCATGTTCTTAGGAGGTGTTCCTTCATGACACCGGGTGCCATCTCCCGTGCCCAATTCATGGCAAGATTAATATACACGCTTAAGATCTTCCTGTTCAGAGATTCGGCCTTCAAACTGACGAAACGAGAAGCACAAGATCTTGAACATTTCTGCCTCTTTGGTGTCAAACCCGGTGTAAATTATAAAGATCTGGTTCCTCTCCCGATATGAAGGCGTCGTTAAATAAACGTTATAAACCTCCCGACTACCAACTGCAGCTCCTACCAGAGACTTAAAACTATTGGAACTACTCACGACATTTTGACATAATCCAAGGTTGTTCTGAGGAAGTAATTTGGGCAGTTTTGGTATCTGAAGAGCGGAAAGCATTAGCCTACTTTGACCGAGGCGTCAATGTAGTCGAGAAAAGAGCAATGGTAGAAGGGTTCAGCAAGGAAGGAAAGGAGGATCGCCGAAGCGTATTTCGCCGGACCAGTCCAGCATTCCAGAATTTAGACTACGTGATTTCATGACCGCAAACACGCGCAATTTCTTAAAGATTCGTGACCTGCCAGATTCCTTCCTGGAAGTCAACCCAGAGGGTCTGTTGACAAATCCTCAGTATCTTCAAGCAGTAGATGTTGTTCGTGAGTTTCGTGTTGTCAACAATACTGCAGAATGAGGGGTGGCAATTGTGCAAGAATACAATGCTTTGCTGAGAAAAGACGAGGAGCAGCTCAATTTGCTCTTCTTGTCATCAAGGAACACCGCAAGTTGTACCGCGATAGCAATACCTATACTTCAGGGGTCTCGCTTCTGCTTCGTACCAAACAGCTGAGACTGGACTCAAATAGCAGAATGGACCTGTACTATGAACTAGAAGAAGGTGTAATTGCGCTTGTCAATTATACTACTACTACTAATAATAATCTTCGCTTAATGTTTCAAACTGACGAGCACGCAGGATGATTACAAATCATAGTATGAACGGATGATCATAAGTTATTAGAGGAGTAGAATTTAACTGTTTGGCAGCCATGCAAGACGCAGTTTTCAATGTCCTTCGAGAAATACCTCTCCTTACATTACTCTACCTTACCGCACACCGTCAGCCTCAACGTTCGGCCTGCATAAAAGTTTATTTCGCCATTGGCGTCGGACTGGCGGAATTAATACTAAAACTTCAAATTTGCCATCTTGTGGCTGCTACCTGTCAAAGTGATTGCTAATTAAAGTCTTCTATGTTTCTGTAATTGAAAAAACATTCGTGCCACAGACAAGTTGTTACATTACCTTGTATTGTTTAAGCTTAAATTTTCTACCCTACTTCACGTTGTGTTACTTTGTCTTGAACACCATTACCTCATCTCTTCTTACCATACATCGCCTCACCTTTGTCATATCTTAGTTAACCATTAGTGCACCATAACGTGCCTTATCTGTACCTTACTCTACAATTATCTTAGCTTACATTTTCCCACTTTTTTCCTACCATACATTCTTTACTTTACCTTATCTTATATAAAGGTATCGCGCCATCGTTTGATAACGTATGCATAAGGCGCCAGAGAAGTTATTATTTTATTATATTCCCTGATAATTATTATTTTCATACAATGCCAGTAATAAGGTGGACAGTTTTCAATGTGTGCTTCGAGACACACCTTTACTTAGCCTACTTTACCTTACCCTACCGCAGACCGCCAGTCCTGCTATCGGTCTGCATAAAATTTTATTTCGACATTGGCGTCGGACTGGCGGATTTAATACATTAAAACTTCAAATTTGCCATCTTGTGGCTGTCACCTGTCAAAGCGATTGCTAATTGAAGTCTTTGATGTTTCTCTACTTGAGAAGAAAGTCAAGAAATCCAGAGACAAGTTGTTACATTACCTTGTCGTTTTAGTTCATGTTTTGTATACCATACATCACTTGGCCTTAAACACCATACCTTTTCTCTTCTTACCCTATAGTTATGCTGTCTTACGCTATAATGTCTTACCTTTGCCCAGTCCTACTTTACCATTACTTCACCATAACTTGCTTTAAGCGTACGTTACCTTACTGTAATCCGACCATACCCTAATTAAATATTTTGCCATTAATAAGGCGGACAGTTTTCGATGTGTACTTTCAGAAATACCTCTTCATACATTACTCTACCTTACCGCACACCGTCAGCCTACGTTCGGTCTGCATACAATTGTATTTCGCCACTGGCGTCGGACTGGCGGAATTAATACATAAAACTTCAAATTTGCCATCTTGTGGCTATTACCTGTCAAAATGATTGCCGATTGAGGTCTTTAATGTGTCTGTACTTGAACACACAGTCAAGTAATCCAGAGACAAGCTGTTACATTACCTTGTCGTTTTTACTTTACATTTTATACCATGCATCACTTGGCGTTACTTTGCCTTAGACACCATACCTTATCTCTTCATACCTTATAGTTACGCTATCTCACGTTACAGCGTCCTACCTTTGCCCTGTCCTTCTTTACCATTACTTTACCATACCTTTCCTTAAGAGTACGTTACATTACTCTAACCCTGAGATCAGTGGCGTAACTAGGGGTTCGTGCGGCCGGGGGCAAGAATTTTCTGAAATTTTTTTCTCAGTTCCGCCAAAATTTCTGATGACCTTTTTTTTTGCTTTTCGGTCTGTTTCTCTGCTTTGTCAAATCTCATTTTGCGCCCCCCCCCCTTGCCCGCGCCCCCAAGACTCACGTAAGAAAATTTACTTTTTTAAACTATTTTTCTATTTTATCTCACTGATTTCTTTTTCACATTTGCCCTGTCCTACTTTACCATTACTTCACCATAACTTTCATTAAGAGTACGTTACATTACTTTAACCCTGAGATATTTTCTGTACTTTATCTTGTCTTACCTTTCATTAAGGCATCGCGATATCGCTTGATGCCGTATGCATTAGGCGCCACATAAGTTGTATCAATTATTTATGTTACCTGGTAATTATTATTATCATACAATGCTTCATCACCCATGTACCTTAATATTAAATATTTTTGCCATTAATAAGGTGGGCAGTTTCAATGTGTACTTCCAGAAATACCTCTCCTTACTTTACTCTACCTTACCGCACACAGTCAGCATATGTTCGGTCTGCATACAATTTATTGTATTCTGCCATTGCTTTCAGAATAGGCTTAATTAATACATCGGTTGCAGGAACCCAGGGATCTAATCTATTCTTAGACAAATTAAGGACGTCAATGTATCCCTGTCAACCAAATGTAATTAAGTTTGTTGTTATTGGACAAGTTATTGCATTTTTTATAGATGGTTAATTACAACTATTATCGCTTATTGGTCCTTTCGTCGTATATCCAATTTTCAAATGCTGCATAATGGATGCATTCGTTTGCGAGGAATTATTACATTGTCCACAGGCAGTGAATGGTTCTCCCATCCAAGTCCCCCACCTGGAATGGGAGAAGCCCCACTCTAGACTAGCCGATTGTAATAATTTTCATTTTGCAGGGTGTTATGTTTTCGGAAATCAACGCAACTCTTCCTCAATTTAGACTCAAGGCGTTATCCTTTTCTTGCTACCATCGAAGGTCGTTCTCACCCTAACTCCCGCATTGGTAGACAAGTAGACGACCCTGTCTCCGTGGGGCTAGTTATAATTATTATCGATTGTTGAACCTTTTCACTATGTTTCTAATTTTCAAAGTTTGTATAATGGATTTTGTACTTGAGCGTGAAATTTTTGCAATATCTCCAGGTGGTTGATTGCAATTACGATTACAATTATTGATTATTGTAACTTTCCATCAGGTTTCTAGTAAGCCCCGAATGTTATACCCCGCAGCCGATTATACTCAGCCGATCGAGTCGATCGATCGAGTCGATCATAAACTCGGCCAAGTCGAGTCGATCGAAAAATCGTCGACTCGATCGACTCGCCGATCGAGTCGATCGTAAACTCGGCAAAGTCGAGTCGATCGTTGTTTCCTCGACTCGACTCTGAAATATTTTACTTACTATTTCTTCACAAAATGACAGACTTTATGATATAATGACGTAATTCTGTGTAAACACTCAACGTATACAGTATGAACCTAATATGAAGTTCACTGCAAATAATGAACCTCTTGGCGCTTTCTTATTAGTGGAAGTTATTGCGATACTTTCTTTCACAGTTTAACTATAATAGATAGGTATTACACGTCCTCTACTGCCGTCTTATTTGTTGAGCTGGTGCTAATTTATGTACCGTACCGTAGGAGATTCCATTGTAGCCTAGCTGCCTAGCTGATCAAGTCGACAGATTTAGCGAGGCTTAATCCTCACAAGTCAACCACAGGCAGACACGCAGGCTTGGACTGGGCCGCCGGGACACCGGGAGATTCCCGGTGGGCCGGTGGCCGGTGGACCGGTGGGCCGGCGCCCAGAAGAGAAAAAATATGATTTAAAAAATATTGTGATATTTTAGTTCTACTTCTTAACTCTAGTTTAATAATGATGTCCGGTAGGCCTACAGAATAAAAACTCTCCCGGATTATTCTTTGACAAGTTTCTAATGTATTTTGACAGCACAATTGTTTTTGAAAGTGCTTGAACAAACAGCTCCGTTATCTCATGGTTCAAGATTCAATACACTATCAATGAATTAAGCCAAATACATTGAACTGTTGCTCTCAGTTTTGAAGCAGATACACATTTTGCTATTCGACACTGAAATATGAGACATAGAAAGTGAAACAGTCTTAATAGCAGAAAACAGCAACAGCAACACAAATAAATGCAAATCTTGCAGAAAATTTTATTTGCTGTTACCACGTTCTCCTTAAATTCAATTTGCATAGTCTGGCTTATTCAAATTTGATTTAGGTCTACAAATTCGTGTTCACATTATCCTCATCACAAGTTGCCTGTAAGAGGTCAATTTTGAAATAGGAATACAGTTTGAACAGAGTAAGAAATTTCCTAAGTCAGGGAAGTTTCATGCTGATGGCTTGTGAAAAGGACCTTCTCAGAATTAAAATCCTAATAATGATCAAATAGTTGACGTTTTGGCGTCAACTAGTTATGCGATGAAAAAACTGTTTGTGTGATTGTGAAGTTGTGTATAGGTTACTAATTCTATCATGAAATAAACCAAACTGTGCACAGCGAACTACATAATGCAACAGTTGGCTCCAAATATAATTATGAATTTACAACAAATAAAAATTAAAACGTATGTGCTTATTGTTTTATTTTTAATATTCATTTAACAATATTTATGTAATTTGACCCATTAATGACTAAAAAGTCCTTCATTTTATGTTAAATGTTGCAAAAGGCGATGCCGGGTGGGATACCACTCGGACTCCCTTATCGGGGGCGGCGCCAGGGGGGCTAGGGGGCTAAGCCCCCTAAATGCGGCTCACCCCCCGCCCACCAAAAAAGTGGAAAATCACTGCAAATCACAAGGAAGAGAGGCAAAAGGGAAGGTTTTGGAGCTTTAGCCCCCCCTAAAACCTTAAATCCTGGCGCCGGCACTTCCCCTTATCGGATTAATTTAATCCTGAAAGATTTCACGCCTTAAGTGTTCGCTAATGTGGGCCACCTATGGCCAAATTTCCCGGGCCGCTTTGGCAAGCCAGTCCAACCCTGAGTATCACTACAACTGAGATTGAGCTTGAGCATATTAGTGTATGGGCACAGAGTTGCAACCTCAAGCTTAACTCAAGCAAATCCTGTGAGATAATTTTTACGCGTCCCCGGGGTACCATCGGTATGTTCCCCCTCCTCTAAAAGGTATCGCAAGAGTGCAAACCCTAAATATTCTTGGTGTTGAGCTTACAGCGAAATTTGGTTCTCCAGTCACATTAAACGTCTGACCATAACAGCAAGGCAGTCCTTTTATGCACTTCGGATCCTGAGGTCGCATGGGCTCTCGGGGACAGTTTATTTGATGTAGTTCGTGCCACTACGGTTGGTATGATGCTGTATTGCTCGCCTGTGTGATGGGGCTTTGCGAGAGTGCAGGAACGGGAGGCCCTTGAGGGAATTATCCGAAGGTTGGTACGCCAGGGGTACTTACCTCCATCTTCTCCCCATGGGCGTCGAGAGCCAGGGCGGGCCCCGGGGCAGAGACTTCTCAGCGTCCATCAGGGCCCCCTGTAAGTCCGAGTCTGATGTAAGGCTGAAAAAAGCCTATCAAACTATATTTAATGAATAATATTAATAATAGTAAAAGTAGATGTAGGGGCCTAAAAATCAATTTCTGGTTTAAAAGGTCCATCAGCCTCGCCAGATCTATCTGAGTCACCTTGTCCGGCGATTTCATTGACAGGCATGAAAAATGCCTCCATACCCATTGTCAGGCTTCAAGTCAACTTGACTTGTGACAGTTGTCGCATTATAATTTCCAATTTCAGGAGGTGCGGATTTGTCACTTGCAATGTCTGCATAGACTACATCAACAACTCGCTCTGTGCCATGATCATCAACTCCACTACTACCGGGTAGCCTACTGTTACTACTAGCGATGATATTGTCAGCTTGATTTGCTGCATCATTCGTTTTTTATTAAATTGAAAATCAAAGATTTTGAAGGAGTGTCTGTCTAGCTAATCTTTCTCTCCTTTTTGAGCTCCAGATTTCTTATGGTAATTCATCGTCTAATTTGTCATCAACTTAAAGGAATAGCCTATAGCCTAATATAAAATAATGGTAATTTGGTATCAATTACTTATTATGATAACTTATGTTCTGTATAGGCTATCCAGTTGTACGTTCAAGTATTATTTATTTGGATAATAACTCAAATTTAAATTCGTAAATTTACATCCAGTAAAAGATTTTATGGCTGCCAGAAAATCAATAATCTATTCTAGGCCGACTGCTGATGAATCACAAATATAATACTGATAAGCAGTGTTTTAAAAAAAATTAAAGTTATTCAACAATAATATGACCACAACTGTTACAGTTGTGACTTAAATAACTGAAACTGTAGGATGGCCATTATAAGCAGTAGCAAAGCTATAGGACTTTACCATAAGGATGCATAATGCGAAGTGCTAGGCCACGCATATATAATGATTCTATAATATATTCGTTTATTGGTATGAAGCAGGTAGACACACCGCTATCTGATACATGACATTGTGGTAATAGGAAAGTTTATAATGAGTGTAGTGTTTTTAGTCATACAATGTCAGACACCAAGAGAGCTTCTATATAGGACTCTGGGGATAAATTGTCTGTCGTCTTTCGGAGGCTATGCCTATTTGTTGCTATGTGAATTCTGGTGGAATATGGAATTCAGTCAGTAATCGAAATTTGTCTGCATTACTTAACTTTGCACAGTAACAGCTAGAGCGAAATCATTCTGATGACCAACGTCTGTTCTCGCCCCTAAATCCTCTTACTGGACAACTGAGACTGTGTTAAGTGACACAGCTACCCAATAGTTTTCGTTAACATTGCCAATAGAATTATCTGCAGTGCTAACTAACCGCATCAATCCAATTTACACAGTCACATTTGTTACTAACTTGCTTTTCTGGCAAAGAAATTCGATAGATCGGTTTCTCTATTATAAAGCTTAATCACCTAGTTATTAAATTAAAGAATTTAATTAAAATCGTTTAAAAAAGTAAATGAATGGATTATAATTAGCGACTGTTTTCTGAACATGAATAACTACATAGACCGAGTAACATGAACATTGCAGCGTGTGTAGTGTGCACTACTGTACAGGCTTGTAGAGAGATATTGAAAGAGATAGACTGCGAGAGACAGACAGAAATATACATGCATAAAGAGAGAGAGAGAGAGAGAGAGAGAGACAGACAGACAGACAGACAGACAGACAGACAGACAGACAGACAGACAGACAGACAGACAGACAGACAGACCCTAACCCTAAACCCGCAGAGGCAGACAGACAGAGAGACACAGAGACATACAAGGCAGATATTATATCCCGCATTCCTTAGCCCTGGTGATGAGTGATAAGTAAAGCCGAGGTAAAGGGAATCATCCCTTGCCCTAGATTGTTGTGCATCAGAAAGAAAGTATCTTTGTGTACAACTGTGTTCGCTTCTACTATGACACATCGGGTGACCCAAATAGACACCACACACACACACATGTATACGTCTGTGGCCCTGTGTAGGCTATCATGTATAATGATTCATGAAGCATCCGTCATAAACAGACTGCATTGGGCCAAAAACCACAGCTTTCTTCAGATTGAACAAAGTTTTAGACATTTCCGGGCCTCTGCCAGGGCCCCCTGCCATTGAATCGGGCCCCGGGGCAGCAACCCCCCCTGACCCCCCCTCTCATCGGCCCTGCTTCTCCCTCATTTGAGACTCTCTGCAGCAATGCGGATACTAGACTATTTGCCTGTATTCTGCACAATCCTTATCATGTATTGCATAAATAGTTGCCGCCGATCAAGCAATCGCACTACTCCCTGCGGCCACGGTCCCATAACCGTGAGCTTCCCATGTTTGACAATCTGTCTCAGAAATGCTTCCTTGCCCGGATGCTATACAAATAAACTATGTTTTCCCTAGATCTGTCTATTTAAACCCTTCATTTTCCCCTATGACTAGCTCTAGCTCTTCTTCCTCTGTACAATAAAGCCTCTCATTCAATTCTATGGTTGTATATATAAATTTGTGTTTATTTGTTTGAATGTATTAATCTTGTTATGTACAGTGCTGTGCGTTTGCTAGTGTTTATCAATAAAGGAAATACTTACTTACTTACTTACTTACCTGTCTACTTGGAATATGGCTCGAGCGGTCCCGGTTTGAAAAAGCGCAATGTCGGCAGGAAATTTACCAGTCTTTAGCCTTCCCATTTTAGTAGCACCAAAACAGCTACAAAGTTTTAGAATAAAACTTAACTTAAGAGTCGCTATATCATATCAAGTCCGCAATTATAGCCAAACTCCTCTGTTTGTTCCGGTGCCATTTCAGAATCCGGGAGGTCAAGCCTAGGAGACAGCATGGTGCTTCGGTGGCAATCGTTGATAATGGTGGTCGTGTGGTGGCGCAGGAGTAGAATCAGCATTGTATTGTTTGAAGAGTTCGGTTTTCAGTGGTGAGTGGAAGCAGCCGAGGAAAGTGCAAGCATTGACAGGGGTGATTGGATGATGAGATCACTGGCGGAGGTCTTTTGGGATGTTTACTATCAAAACCGCGCGCACAAAACCGCACAGTTAAATACCGCGCGTTGAAAACCGCACAGTTAAATACCGCGCGCACAAAACGCACAGTTAAATACCGCGCGCACAAAACCGCATAGTTAAATACCGCGCGCACAAAACCGCACAGTTAAATACCGCGCGCACAAAACCGCACAGTTAAATACCGCGCGCACAAAACCGCACAGTTAAATACCGCGCGCACAAAACCGCACAGTTAAATACCGCGCGCACAAAACCGCACAGTTAAATACCGCGCGCACAAAACCGCACAGTTAAATACCGCGCGGACAAAACCGCACAGTTAAATACCGCGCGCACAAAACCGCACAGTTAAATACCGCGCGCACAAAACCGCACAGTTAAATACCGCGCGGACAAAACCGCACAGTTAAATACCGCTTGCTATTCATTATGTCGCGGATCAAAACCGCGATTGCCAGTGCTTCTAGTGATGTTCTTTATCGTAAAACATTTTCGCAGGTAAAGACAATTCCTTTGAAATTATAGTTCAAAGCTACTATGTTCCAACTCTGCGCTCTGCCGCCAGAGGCCCTCTGGTTGTCCTTCGCATGCGTGGTGCAACTGCTCAATCCAGAATCTTTGCTTATGTCGGCCCCTCTACTTGGAACCATCTTCCGCATGAATTGCGTCTTGAGCTCCTCAGCCTTTCTCTTCTTCTGTTTCGGAAACGCCTGAAGACTCTCTTATTTGTTAGAGCCCTGGGTCGGGAGCGCCTCTGAATCTCTGAGTGACGCTATACAAATGTTCAATTACAATTACAATTACAATTACAAATCACCAAATTCATACCTACAAATACTAAAACGGATCAGTAATATTATATGCACTTCAAAGAAGCCACCGCGATTCATGGCAAGATTAGGTGAAGTTCTTTATTGTAAAACAAGCCGCAGCTAAAGACAATTCCTTTGAAACTATATTTCAAAGTTACTATGCTCTACGCCAGCTTCTTTTGAAAGATCAATTCAAATAACAGTAGAAATATTTACAGTTGGGCCAATACAGTCTGTCCTGAGCACCCTATAGAAACACAGTAGGCCAAATAGTTGTCAGTTTAACGATAATTATATTTTTATTGTCGGTAGTCGCGCGGTTTTGAGAGGATACCTTTTTTGGAGTCCGTACCAAAGAGCTGGTGCAGCATAGACTAAGAGACGGTTGCAGAATTTCAGAAAGAAGGAGCCCGAGGTATAAAAAGATATGAAGATGAGCGAATAGACCTGGTCGGTTGGATGGTGAATAACTGTCGAATAAAACAGGGTTGAGTGTTTGAAGGGTGTTGTAGGCAGGGGTGGGCAAATTACATGGGAAAATGTAATTGAATTACAAATTACAAATTACTTTAGAAATTTGCTGGAAATTACAAATTACGTAATTTCAATTACATCAAATTACGTACATAGTTGTGATCAAGTAATTCAGTCGGGAAACACGATGCTTTATTTCCTCTGTTCATATAATATGTTTTACACTGTTTGAAACTGTTTATTTAATTTTCTCTAAGAAGTAGCAACTGTTTGAACAATTTATCGATAACCGGCGTCTGTTTGACCTTACAATCATGCTTGGAAGTGCAGCATTAAATTGTATAAATAATATCTTTACAGTAGGATAGCAATGAAGCATCATTACTTCCTTGCTGTCATCTTTGATATACTGTAAGAAAAACTGTCATCAATTGTGATAAATTCAGTTTTTAAAGCCTCTTTTTCCTTATCAAGCAAAGCAGTGCCAACAACATTTAAAATGAGACAAACATAGAGTAATGCTGACACACTGATTAGAAACTTTATGATAAAGGTTATGCATTCTTTGTCAATCACTGAGCAACCGGAATTTAAAGAACTTGTAACTGGTCTCAACTCAAATGCCACAGGCATGGCACAACGTACGTTAGGTCGACAAAATTATAAGTGATGCAGTAGAGAATCAAACGAAAGCAATAAAACAGAATAATAATTATAATCTGAACAATGATTTGTCTGCACGACTGCATCTATGTGTGGTCCACAAAACATGGAAGCTACATGAGAGTAACTTCTCACTGGATAGATGCATCTACTTAATACATTTGAGCGATCTCAGTTGCCGTAAGTAGCAAGCAGATGTTTTGTTGGAGCACAAATGCATGATGGAGTAACGCAACTGTAATACATAATGAGTTCAGTCTGACACATGACAAAATTGCTGCTACCATATCTGACTATGGCTCCAATTTAGTGAAAGCATTCAAAGAGTTCAGTGTTGCTATTGTTCATTCCAGAGATACTATAGTGATGGTGATCAAGATAAGAAAAAGATGCTTACAAAACTGCTTTGGTTGTTGAGTCTCTATTATAATAGTTCTATTTTTAAAGTAATTTGATTTTACAGATGTAATTTGAAATTACAAATTACATGAAAAAATATAATTCAATTACAAATTACAAATTACATTGATCCAGAGCAACAAATTACAAATGACCAATTACAATAATTGTAATTCAAATTACGTAATTTCAATTATATCAATTAAATTACTGCCCATCCCTGGTTGTAGGTAAGAGATAGGCCTACATTCCTACAAATTTTTAATGGATGCGCTGAGGGACTTTTTGCCAATGAAGTGATTTGAGAATAAGGTTCATGCGATGGTGTTTGGGAGTTATGGTGACTGCACGGGCGATAGAGTTCTGGACTGCCTGTTTGTAGGCATTGTATTTGACAAGAGGGAATTATTTGTTGAAAATTGAATTGCAGCATGTCATTTTGGGATGAACACTTGAGGTGGCTGTTGTGCGAATATGCGGGAGTTCTGGTAATCAAGCACTGGGCGCAGTCGACGAAGGTCACGAATGTCTATGGCATGCTATGACACATTTACAGTATCTGGAAATAGATGGCTATATGCAGACGACAGAAACTGATCACGTGAAGCTTATTATTCCTGCTTTCTATATGTTTCCGTATTAAAACAGGCGGTGTTTGGCAAGGAATTGTGAAATAAAACAATTATTACTCATGTGCGTGCAGTGTGAGTAAATGGATGATAGGGGCCTACATGGGCGTACTTAGGGGGAGGTTTTACGGGTTCAAACCCCGAAATAACTATTACTGTCATAAAAAACTACAAATGTAGACAAATACGACCAAGTCCAATAGAAACTCCCAAACTAACAGCTCCCTCGAATTTTTTTGTCTACTGGGGCCTATGGATAAATATTCGGCGGGCCAAACAAATTCTGCATGATGGCAATGAGTTGTACAATCGATACCGTACAAACGGACAGTGAACCTATGGAATTAATGGAAGGCAGGGAGGAACGGTGTCACCATATAGGTCAAATATTTATATTGTTGATTGTTACTGTTAATATCGTCACTTTACATTATGGCGACCAGAATTCCATAGGCAATTGAAAACGAATACACAACGAATAATGTCGAATAATTAAACTTCTACGCTACTTTATATTTCATCTCACACTACACGGTTTGTAATAGTCTAACTGCAAAAAAGTAACGAGTTTATAACGAAATTTTAGGCTTTAAAATTAGGCTTAGTCTTGTAATTAATGCACGTAGGGCCTACATGCAGTGCACGGCACCGTTAGTTATAGGCCTGTAACAGTTGTCCGCATAGGCGCAACCACCCAATGGGACCCGTGGGACGCGTCCCTCCCAACTTTCGAACGGGTTGGGACGGTTCCCCCCAACTGTTGAAAATTTTGAGGTAAACAAGAGCCCAAAATGCACTCCATTTGGTATCAAATGGTCAAAATTGCGTCGGCTTGCCAGACCCCGATAGGGGAGCTTACGACGCTCCCTATACCCCTAGTCGTTAGGAGCTTCTTATCCTCCGCAATCGCAGTTTCCCCCACTCGGACGTTCTAGTAGGTCCCTCCCCCAACAAATCGCTGGCCCTGCTGCCGATAAAATAAAGGGGCAGACTAGAGCCGCTAAACTCAAGTCTATAAGAATTCAGTGCAGAATGTTGCTGTATAATTTCACTCTAAAACTTTACTTATCTCGCTTTTAAAATTCGACTAAGGCTCGCAGTAGAAGCTTAGGATGACATTTCAACTTTTAATGCTGCAACTGCGAGTGGTGTTCTTCTAAAACCTAAAATCTCAGTTTATTCATATAATAAAGTCATATTTTTCACAGATCTAGATGGTTTAGGTATTTTTATATTGAAATCATCGGTGACAAATTTGAGGTAAATTAGAGCCCAAAATGTACTCCATTTGGCATCAAATTCTCAAAACTGCGTCGGCTTCTGGGGCGGAGCCCCAGACCCCGATGGGGAGCTTACGACGCTCCCCCGTATACCCTATAGTCGTTAGTGGTTTATTGCCTTCAGCAATCGCAGCTTAACGCCTTTGGGCCTCGCAATTCCCCCCCACTCAGACATTCTAGTAGGTCCCCTCCAACTTCTGGACCGTGGTTGCGCCCCTGGTTGTCCGAGCGCAGAGGTGATTGCAACTGGCAGCCGATGGAATCGCATTGGTTATCAAAGTTAGCATTTAATCATCACTACAGAGTAGTATATTATTACAAAATTATATAAAAGTATGCCTATTAAATTTCTAGCCAGAACTCAAGCTTTTAAATTATATGAGTTAACTCTTGCGCGCACATAAGGTAAGCCGCAGTGCATATAGCCTTTATTTAGCCAATTTCATTTGTGAGTTTCACTGAAAACCAATGTTCACACCAAGTACGCCTGATATCTTGTTTGTCTGTTCATAGCAGCCACATCCTCCCCAGCCAGACTCGCCATACATGAAGAAATACGATGGCATCACACGACGAGATGGATTCAGTAGAGAAGTCGAGAATATCTTACCGCTGATCGCTCCACCCGCACTTTGGGGAGATGGCTCAGCTTCGGAGAAATCTGGGAAGATGGTGATGTGGCTATTTGGATTCTTGTCGCAGTTGGTAAAGTTGGCACGAACTCCGTTCACTTCCAAACCCTGGACGTTATTGTTTGTTGCATTGATCATCGGAAGGAATCCGAAATATAGGAAAGGTGAACCCAAAATGTTAGTATTGAGCGCTGCTTTGTATCCGGTATTTTCGCTCAAACCGACCTTCAACGGAATGCTTCTACAATTACAAACGACCTTGCTAATGAATTAGTTAATAATATTATGGCCTAATGCTAGAAGCATCTCATAACGGTCTACTGGTAGGCTATCACGGGCAAATCCGTGAGATGGAATTCGGCCAGGTCCCCATTTGATTAAGGGGACGCCACTGAGTTGTTCCACTCTCTGCCGATTTTAAGGGTTTTCACGGAATTTGTAAAGTAGAATCATCCTACGAATGGAAAGAAACTGGAATTTAAGAAGACTTAAGAGAAAATTCGAGACAATGTGGGAGAATGTGAATGATGTAGAGGAAATATTTAAAAGTCAAGAATTATCAGGTATAGAGTTAGAATTCAAGCAATTTGGGCAAAAGAGCCACGGAGACCTAGCAAGAACGGTTAACTTGAAGTTACGCAGCTTCGTAATTCAAAACTACGATCAAACTGTCGCCACAGTCACCAAACCACATCTGATTGACCTTGGTCAAATTTCCTTCCCACCCTCGTCAACTTTTGAATCTGCAGTGATAGTTACAAGCTATTATTTTACAAGTGACCTTGTAAAAATTCTAGAAGACGAACACTTATAGCAAATGCTAGAACGGCAACACACTGTGTAATCTATTACGCACTTTTAGAAAGTTTCCGATATGAAGATAAGAAGCTTGCAAACCATGAAATGTGCTTTCGATATCCAAACCCCCAACTGGCCTATCTCAAAGTCACTTAACCACATTAAAAAGCACTGTATCGCTACGATTGAAGTAGGCTACTTACGAGTATTCGGAGAGCTGACGGAGTACGGCATAAGGCTGGGTTCCATCAGTCTTTCGAACACGCATAAGAAACGTGGTTTTGTTGGTGAATATCTCGGAAATATCGATAGCTGTCAGATAACTCAAGGCCTTTGGGTTGAGGAACGTGTAGCCACCACCATTCAGTCCCATCTCACAGTACACCTTGTAAAACAAAGCATTCAGCATTTAACCTACATTGAAGACCTAAAATGACATGGACTGATATTAGAAAGCAAAGGACTTGATTACATCTTTCGATCAGTTATGGAGGGAGCAAAGAGACAGAAGCGATTGGAGCACCACCGTGATAGTCCATGATAGTTCCCGGAGTCGCTAGCAGGAGCGTTTGCTACTGACTTGGAGAGTTAGCGACTGACTTAGCGACTCAGTTGACTGAGTCACTTACATATCGACTGACTTAGCGACTTAATATCGACTTCTCGGATAATCAGGTGCGTCTATAAGTTACCTGACAATAAAATGCATTTTACGGCGTACTGTAGAGTCTGTACTGACCGTGCCGTCATTTTCCGTGGGCACTAGATGGGTCCCAAAGGGCATATGGACTCTAATCGGCTCTATGCAGATCCAATATGGCATAATGGGCATATGGGTCCTATATGGGCTCCGCTTCATGTGGTCATGATGACACAGGAAAGACCGATGACTGTGAAATGTCACTGTGAATTTATGATAGGGGTCGTCCATAAATGACGTCACGCACCTAGAGGAGGAGGAGGAGGGGGTCGGAAATTTGTGATGATGTGTGACATGGGGGTGGGGTCTGAGTAGTGTGACGTCACACCAGGTCTATGTTATTAAATTTAACAATTAACAACAATTTAATTCTAATAATAACAGCACTAATTTTGAGGATTAAATTTTCATTATTTTTTAATTATTTTAATGTATACGGGCACCATTATTAATAATTTTCTAATTATTTCAATATTTTGTCACCGTTAGATTTTAAAATATTCATGCTTTCACTACTTGTTCCATGAAGGAGCACTTTGGTTCGCCATGGAAATTGGTTTTAGGGGGTCAGCGCTTTGTGACGTCATTTACAGAGGGGTCTTACATTTTGTGACGAAGTGTGACGAGAGGAGGGGGTGTAAAAATCGGCCAAAATAGCGTGACGTCATTTATGGACGGCCCCATAGGTGATAGACTCAATTGAGTGTTTATAAAAGGAATAAGACATACGACCAAATCCAGGGCTGCATCAGCAGCAGTTAAGCAGCTAAACAGGTAAAACTGTTCACTGCAAATAACTAGATAAGCAATCAATCAATTAATGCTCATTGTAAAACAAAGAATAAAAGCACAAACATGATCACATGATCACGGAAACAATAGATTGATTTCTGAAATTGAAATAGAAATATTTCGTAATTACTCAATTAATTTAGCAAAATTCTTACATAGTTAACTGCCCTTCAAATATTAAACCGCTCCTCTGTTCGTATGTCAGTTGCTCGTATAGTTATCATTTCACACTGTTTTTCATTTATATTTAATTGTAACAGGCGAAACTGCAGCTTAATTAATATAATTATGCATTGCATTATTTCGTCTAAATGGCAACACTACCTCCGCTTGCTTTACTGCGGTTGAATAGCTACAATGCAGTTACGGTATACGAAAAACTGACATCGAAGAGACGCCATTTTCTATTAAAGAAGTGCGTGATTGTCAGGTAACGTGAGACGCAAATCTGACTATAATAAGTCTAAATATAGCTTCCTATCCTTTAAAAAACCAATTGCTAACCGCATTTTGGTGTACACAAATCATAGTAGTCGCAATAAATCTAAATTAGCCAGTCTATCTTATTCAAGTCCTATAAATCATTCTAGTGATGTAGGTTCTTCGCATCAGGCTATCAGCGGGAGGAATGACACGATCATGGGCCCTGGGGCGGAGCTAATAAAGTAAGTAAGTATAGGTCTACGTAGGCAGTATGGTAGTAAATGCTGATATATTAAGTGAACAGAGTCGATAGCAGTCGGTAATTTATAGCGACTGGTTCGGACTTGAGGCCTTAGCGTCGGCGGCGCCGGCGGGGACAGGGTCGCAGTCGATAGCTTAGCGACTGATTGCGACTTGAGGGCTTAGCTACTGGCGGGTGTTGTAGATGTCGGCGGCGCCGGGGACTAGTCCGTGGTGGGGGATAAATCCTCAGCTCAAGAATGGTTGAAGACAAAACAAGTTTTATCGAATCGCGCAGTGGAAGCGAAAAAGCCGAGTCGAAATCTATTAGGTTATAGATACAACTGAGTTTTGAATAACTCAAATAGCTGACTTCTCTTCTGTGCTTACATTTAGGTAATGCATACGACTAACGTAATTAGTCTAGGAACCTAATGAATCTGGATGTACCTCAACTGAACATCCTGATGACGTCAGTATGTCGTACGTTCCACTTGGAGCATTTGGGTTCTGTGCTTTAATCTTCTTGCATGTCGATACTAAACAAAAAGACCAATGAATGAAAGTGTTAGTTTCTGAAACGAGTAGGCTAGGCCTATATTCGTGTGCGCAAAGTTGTATTGTATTGTATTGTATTGCATCTATTATCTATAAATTTATATAGCGCCTCTCGCAGTGCACTTCAATCAGAGGCGCTAATTACTAAAGTTACTAAAGTGACCGTTTAGATCTTCAGCCTTGGCCTTTAGGCTGTAAGTTCTCCAGTGTCCGATTTGCCGGGGGGGTCGGGGGGGTTGGACCCCCCTGCTTCTCATTTTGACCCCCTGCTTGTGGCCTTTGGTCGACCCCCGGGGGGTCGGCTGGACTCCTCAAATTCGTTACCCACAGTCCTACTTCAAATGACTCCATGCATAATAAAAAATATAGTCTTCGTTATGACCAATCGGCCTGATTTAGGTTGATATTGGGATATACGTTTTAAGGAATAGGGTTATCCTTTCAGATAATACAACAACCTGGTCCCTCTCGGCCACCGTACTTTCATCTGCGTTGTCACTTGGTTACTATGACAGGCAGGGCTTATGAGAGGGTGCAGCCGGTTCATTGCTCCTGGGCCCAGAGAGCCGGGAGTGTAGTTTCTGGCTGAGTTACCGATCAAGGTCCAGCAAGTGTATGATTGATAGTGCCCTGCTAGCCTACAGTCCCTTCACATCGTGTAGGTCAATGCTAAAGCTTTCTCCAGTCTCCTATTATAGGCCCTAGCCCCCATTCATTACAAGCACCCCAATTGAAATGAGTCATAGGATCCCTTTCCCAACATCACCAGCCTCATCGTCAGGAAGGTTAGCTCTTCTGCTGTTCATCTGTCTGACATTATAGAACTTATTTTGCAGTTTTCCAATTTATGCATATATTTATTTAAGCCTTCACATATAAAAAGTAAAAGTTTTAGATAAGCCGTCCAAAATGTATGGTGACAGATCACAGTAGCCCTGAAAGGTTTGCTTTCGTGTGGAAATATATATCTAACCATGTCTGCCCCGTTTGTTGGAAGAAAAACGTTATCTTTAGCAAAGCAATATCTTGCTTTCTTTAATGGTGAGGATTTCATAACAGAAATTCAAAAATTACCCTCCGTACATAAGATAATGTTTGGAGGTGCCCAATTAACACCATTGACCTGTTGAACTTATTAACACAGTACAATCTTTCTGAGCAAGTTCCAAATGTTTGTGTGAGCTTAGGTTATACTGTTAATTCCGGAAACAGTAACCTCTGCAGAGAGATCATTCAGCAAATTCAAGCTAATTAAGAATTTGTAAGGTCTACAATGTATCAAGAATATCTTGTGGATTTGGCCAGGTTGAGTATTGCCAGAAAATTGATTTTAAAACTGTCATCAGACATTTTACAGAAAAAGGTCAGGAAAGCTCCATTGTTAATCAAATAAACTTATTAAGTGTTTTAAGGTATGAACATATTCTTATTTGTGGCTGTTTGACAGTGGCCAAGGTGTGGTGGCTTTCTAGGTTTTTATTTTAATTTAATCTTCACAATTTCATTTGAAATTTGTGATTGAAGCAAAACACACAGTGACAGCAAGCAATTGTTTTGTTAACAAAAGTTGCATTGTACTGTAGGCTGTAGCAATTTACAAAATAATGGTGTTCTGTATGCTTTGTATTGTATTGTGCATATATATATATATATATATATATATATATATATATATATATACATGCATATATACATGTATATTATACTGATGATGGTGTTGGGAAGAAAACATAAGGGATGCTGGGAACAGAGTTGGGTAGGCTAACTAATCGATTAAATTCTAATCGATTAGCTAATTAATTAGCTAAACAGCTAATTCTTTAGCTACAAGAGTTTGCTAAATCTAATCGATAAGCAATTTAACTAATCGTGCCCATCTCTGGCTGGGAAGACCCATAAGAGAGGGGGTAAAAAATATTACTGCGGCTCAGTAAATTTTTAATAGTTCTATAGATTTCCGACCCCCTGCTTCTTTTTTGACAAATCGGACCCTAGTCAAGTAAGTCAGTCAGTCGGTCGATCGGTCTGTCATTCGGTTACTCGCTTGATATAGCGCCCTTACTCATCAGTTTTACACCGACTTATACGACTCAGCTAACAACATGAAGAGTAAAGCTTAGAACTATTTTCTGCTGTCATTGCCCTTCCGCTCGACATATCTTCCATAATGTGGAAGATTTGTGCACCAGAAAGCAAGCATAGGCTTTACGAGTAAAAAGGTCTGCTATTGAGAATGTAAAACGTTTGGCCAACTGTAGTGTGCATAAGAAAGTAACATCTCTATACCAGAGAGCATACTGTGCCAATTATACATTACTCGCACAAGTTTCTTAATTGATCCAGTATAATCTATCTGTAAACTGAGATATTGCGGCATTTGTAACTGAATGAGATTACATATTATATAGGCAACATTACCTGCGTCATTTGGAGACGAAAGCAGCGTAAGAAGAAGACACGAGAGAAACAGCTTGAAGGCTTCCATCGCAACAGTCGCAGCGTTCTTCCTTCAAGGCAACCAAGTAGCAGAAGATTAATTCAGCGTGTAGACGTTGCAGCTCTAGTTGTACGCTTACAACTGCATCCGACGAATAATGCATCTGGGTGGTGACGTCGCCAAATATATAGGACCTCGCCACCATTGTCTGCAGTTCACCGTACATGGCCATGCGGATTCTGAATAATATTATTTCAAATGTAGGCCTAAATCTACAGGATTTACATTTGAAATAATATTCAGGATGCGCTTGGCCATGCACGGCGAACGGTTATAGAGAGGTCAGGTTTTGATAACTAACGCATACTAACATCTAATTATTGAGATTAGCACAGTTGAGAACCAAATAAATATTAATGTGTTTGTAAGGTACAGATTGTACAGTTACCCACCCAGTGATTTAATGAAGGCCAGATTTACAATGCTATGACCAAAGAGCATTAAAAAGCTGTTTCTCCTCCTCCTCCTCCTCCTCCTCCTCCTCCTCCTTCTCTCCTCCTCCTCTTCTTTCTCCTCCTCCTTCTTCCTCCTTCTCTTCCTTCTCCACCGCTTTCTTCTTCTTCTTCTTCTTCTTCTTCTTCTTCTTCTTCTTCTTCTTTCTTCTTCTTCTTCTTCTTCTTCTTCTTCTTCTTCTTCTTCTTCTTCTTCTTCTTCTTCTTCTTCTTCTTTTTCTCCTCCTCCTCCTTCTCCCCTCCTTCTCTTCCTCCTCCACCGCTTTCTTCTTCTTCTTCTTCTTCTTCTTCTTCTTCTTCTTCTTCTTCTTCTTCTTCTTCTTCTTCTTCTTCTTCTTCTTCTTCTTCTTCTTCTTCTTCTTCTTCTTCTTCTTCTTCTTCTTCTTCTCCTCCTCCTCCTCCTCCTCCTCCTCCTTTTCCTCTTCTTCTTTCCGTCCTCTTTCTTCTCCTCCTCCTCTTTCTTCTCCTTCTTCTTCCTCTTTACCTGAAACTCCTTCTCAGCCTCTTTGGTCACCTGTGTATGTCGGCGGCCACGCCCGTCCTTAATTTTCCTATTTTGTCGAAATATGGAATTTACTCAGTAATTTCCAACACACCATTACTAAGTTGGCGCGTCGGAATCATCCTTCGTTTCTGCTGCGTAATTTCTAAGGTTCGACTATATTTTTCTTCATATCATCTTGACCTATACGTAGGACTGCCTAAGGGAGAATGGGTAGGCATTACGGTTGAGTCTGGGATGTATTGGGGACCAGCGTACGTCGTCTACGAGTGGGTATAGTTGTCGTGTCGACGGAGGAGGAGCAACACGGCGGGTCCTTGGATTGACGTCGACCGTTAGTCATCGGTAATTGTAATTGAACATTTGTATAGCGCCACTCAGAGATTCAGAGACGCTCTCGACACAGGTCAGTGCATACTGTCTCTAACAAATATGATAGTCTTCAGGCGTTTCCGAAACAGAGGAAGAGAAAGGCTGATGAGCTCAAGACGCAATTCATGCGGACGATGGTTCCGACATAAGCAAACCTTCTGATTTGAACAGTTGCGCCACGCATGCGAATGATACGAGGGACAGCCAGAAGGCCTCTGGCCGCCGAGCGGAGAGCAGAGCGGCCAGGAAGAAACCGATATTCATGAGGTCTGAAGGTATGAAGAAGCTACCCCGAGCAGAGAGTTTCGCATAATTGTGAGAATTTTTGAACTGAAAGCGCTGGGGCATAGGAAGCCAGTGGAGAGTTACCCGAATGAAGGCAGATATGTGAGCATACTTTGGGAGACCACCAATAAGGCGAACGGAAGCATTAAGTATTGACTGAAGCTTGGAGAGGTTTAGCGAAGAGCGGCCAGCATAGACGGAGTTGCCGAAGTCAACCCTAGTACAAATCAATGCATGGACGAGAGTGTTGACTGCGTGATGAGAGAGTGAGTGACGGATGGTGCGAATTTGGTGTAGATGATGAAGGCATATTCGAGAGATGCGATTTACATGGTGGCCATTGGTGGTGCTTCGATAATTAATCCGACCGACAGGCGGCGAATACCTACGTCAGGAGGTATTCGCCGGTATTCCCGACGGTTCGAAGCAGTGCCAGGGTCGCAATCTAAAGTCACCTCCGAAACGGGAGTGTCCCCTTGGCTGAAATAATGCCCCACCCACCGGAGACTCTGTGTCAGAACAGTCTTCCTCATTGAAATAGAATCTCCCCATCTACGATACATAGTTTCCCCTACAAAAATCGCCCCTCTATTTTCAGTTGCTTTCTTATATAATTTTAATCGGATTTAATGTGTGCATTTCTGAAATAAATGACTTCAATGTTTAGTAGTTGAACTGGACGTGAAATAAATATGAAATGAAATACGACAATTATTAAAGAAATGTTTTATAGTAGTATTATGTAGCATGCAATAGCACCACTAGACTGTCTAACATTATGTAGGCCTATTATTAGTGTTTCTACTGCTCTTAATAAATACACTGATCTTTCGAATCGAATGTATTAATTCTAAACAGAACACTGCATTGTATCAACATAAATTGATTATACGGATTTAAATAGACTGCTCTGATATAATAAATAAATCAAATGTAGGCCTATTGGTATTAGGATTAGCATTACTTCTTCTAAAAATATCTAACGCCAATCTGTGAATGTTTGCTTTGATTAAAGGTCGGCCTGCGAATTTCCATCGCTTTAAAAGGAAACTTCGAATAACTTAGGCTAGATCTATGCGGACCTAGGTGCAGACATAGGAACCTTGGTAGCTAACGCAAATTTGCATCTAATTGACTTTAGCACATTTGATAGATTAAATTACATAGCAGTTCGTCAACAGACGATAAGAGGACGAGGTGGTGTGTGTTGGAGGAGGAGGAGGACGAGGAGGACGAGGACGAGGAGGACGAGGAGGAGAAGGAGGAGGACGAGGAGAAATTGTAAATTTATACAGCGCCACTTCAAAAACCTAATCAGAGGCTCTCTTTAAGCAGACCTTAATTACGTTAAATGTCGTTAAGAACAGAAATTTCACCAGTAGGGAAAACAATGCAAAGAAACGTGGAAGAGTTACCAATGGCGGGATCATGGACACACGAGTGACACGACATAGTGACCAAACAACTGATGGCTGACATATGGGACGAATATTATGAGGCTCTGGACCCTCAGGCTGTGTCGATAAAGTAGTTATCCTGAAGGGGCGCTACATAAATCTCTTAGAAAGATAGATTCGATTAGTGAGATCAGTGCTGATAGTTATAGCCGTTATATATAAGAGGTCGTTGGTTATAGCAGTAGAAGCACTTAAAATAGGCTTATAATAATTATAATGTTTGACCCTCGTCTGACAATTTATAATATTGTTCTGCAATTTTATAATTCAGATATTACTTAACTGAAAAAGTCTGAAATTATTAATGAAGTGTATGGCTTGTGTCTTGTGACTTATGCGCAATATAAACTTTAAGTTGCGTCAACGTTTGGCACAGCACAGGCCATGCCAACGTTCGCAGAATATAGATTATAGACCGAGACGGTCTTTCTGAAACTCATCTCAGTGACGAAAACACGATAACCTAAGCACGATTAAGTCCATTTCGCTGATTGGAATTCTCAGGTCATCGTCTGCAACCCGGATGTGTTTCCGGACGAAGACTAATCGTTGGATTATCACGTGAACATCTTTTGCAGGTCTCACTTCTATCACCTGTGAGGCTGTGACCCTCATGCACTCGTTCATCTTAGCGCGCCTAGATTATTCAGACGCTTTGCAATTCAGTCTTTGCGGAATTGCGGGCCTCCCAGGACTTCGTTTGCGCCAGCTCCAGTCCGTCCTAATCGTGCTGCCAGAGTTGTAGCCAACCAGCCGTAATATTTGCATATATCGCAATAATTATATGCAAGAGATGCTACACTTGCTTCCTGTACAGTAACTTGCCGAGCTCAGTTCTTTTAAGATCATCTTGCTGGCACGTCGTGTTTCAGTTGTTCGTTCTGCCCCGACGTACATCAGGGAGCTCTGTGTTTCAGTCTTATGTCAACGTGGTCGGCGATCGAAAAATATTAAGTAATGTAGCAAGTAAATAACTGGTGATCCGATATCGACTGTATGTTAAACTGTCAGTCTGTTGCTCTTTCACATGGACCCTGTAAGCAAGTTTTGCTTCTGTCTTCCTGCTGGTATTAAGTAGTGTTGTTTTCGTTAACTAAAACTAAAACGAAAACCTTCGTTAACGAAAACCCAGGGTTATAGTTAACTGAAACTAAAACTAAAACGAAAACTTGGTGAAATAACTAAAACTAATAGGCCTAATAACTAAAACTCACGGAGCCAGCCAAAAACGATAACTGAAACTAAAACGGTCAAAACTAATAATAACTAAAACATCTAACGAAAACACACAACGAAAACCTAGCGTCCTTGAATATTCAACGTTTCTGTGCATAGGGGCGAAAATTGGGGAATCACATAAAGCTCAACAAGAAATTTTTACCACACTAATCATTAAAGGGACATTATATCATGTATGATACATGGCATGTTGTCATACTGTAAGAATAATGGTTGCTATTGCCTATTGGCAGTAATTTGATATACATTGTTGTCGACTAAATATCAGTGAAAAAATAACTGAAACTAAAACTAAAACTAAAACTGAAGAAACTAAAACTGAAACCATGAAGTGTCAGTTTCTATTAACTAAAACTATAACTAAAACTAAAACTTGGCGAAATAACTAAAACCAATAATAACTAAAACACCTAGCATGTAAAACTAATAATAACTATAACTAAAACTCAAGGCAAAACTAAAACAACACTAGTATTAAGGCTTCTGCCCTGCTGCTGATATATTAAGTGAACAAAGTCGGTAGTAGTCGATAGCCTAGCGACTGGTTGCGATTTGAGGGCTTAGCGGTTGGTGGCGGCGGCGGATGACGGCGGCTTCGGGGACTAATACTGTACATACATACATACATACATACATACATACATACATACATACATACACTACATACATACATACATACATACATACATACATACATACATGCATGCATACACACATACATACATACACAAATACATACATACATGCATGCATGCATGCGTGCGTAGCCTACATACATCGCCGTTGATTTTACTACTGCCTTGTCTATTACTCATTCTGGGGAACGGACACTTTTCCCCCGGGACATTTCCCCCCCGGACATTTCCCCCGGACGTTTCCCCTTCTGTACATACCACCTCATTAGAGGTCACACATTGACACTAATCAGCCTAGTTCAATGGAAGAAGTTTAGCACTCATGGCGTCGTGAGGGTCGGTTAGGGTCAGGTTAACTGTCGTGAGGGTCGGTTAGGGTCAGGGTTAGGGTTTGTGTTGTCATTAGAAAATCTTCAAAATCGGGACCCCTAAAGCGCAAGTTTACCAGAAATTCATATAAATAGCTATGCGTATATATATGGTAGGCTCATATATGGTTTTCCCATACTGTGTAGCCTATATATTGTCCGGGGGGAAATGTCCGGGGGGAAATGTCCTACAGACCTACACTCACTCATTCTAAGTTACTGGAACTGACTCATGTTCCTCTTGAGTCTTGAAGTCCAATCAATATGTCCTATCATAGTTGGGAAGACTAGATAAGCTTCATGGGCATCTTCTCCTCACGAATCGATTTTACTACTTACTTCTATCACCTATTAATGGCACTTACAAAATGTCAACTGTTAATGACTGTATTCCTACAGGAGGGGAACGGACATCCCCCCCCCCGGACATTTACCCCGGACATTTCCCTGCTGGACATTTCCCCCCGTCCCCCATTTCGACTAGGACATTTCCCCCCCCCCCGGACATTCCCCCCCCTCCCCTCTGTACATACCTCTTAATTGTCCATACAAGTCAAGCCCTGAATCGAAGTCAAGTGCGAAGTTCGAAATATCGAAACCGGAGCTTTAGATCAAAACATCAGACCGCTGAATGTTTATTTTAGGTTTCGACTCTAACCGACAATTGAGGTAGGCCAACAGGGTAAACTTGGCTTTAGGGGTCCCGAATAATGACACCCATATTCGAGGGGATTTCAATGGAAGAAATTTAGGACTAATGGCGTCGTGAGGGTCAGGTTAGGGTCAGGTTAAGCGTCGTGAGGGTCGGTTAGGGTCAGGGTTAGGGTTTGTGTTGTCATTAGAAAATCTTCAAAATCGGGACCCCTAAATATGGCATATGGGGGAAATGTCCTAGGGGAGGGGAAACGTCCGGGGGAAATGTCCAGGGGAAATGTCCTACACTCATTCCTACATATACATTGTGTTCACTGTTTTATGGAATCGATTCTAACAATAATAAATTTTTACGTACATGCATACATATACAATTATACATACATATATACATACCTACATACATACATACATACATACATACATATATCTATACATACATATATATATATGTATAATATAAATATATATTAATAATATATACAGGGTGGCGCAAAATAAACCGGACTATTAGTTTTTGCAATTGCATCGCTTGAATAATCAAAGTAATTATCGCCTTAAAACTATCATTAGACAGAAATGACACAGAAAAATGAGAACGCTACATAAAATAAAAATGACGTCAAATATTCTATGGCGTTAACTATTCTTTGTACCGTCATGGCGAAGCGTCTGTTGACAATTGATGATAAATCGTTAATTCGTGCGTTAAGACTCGAAAAAGGATGGGGTTCGCTTCGAATGATTAGAGAATTCCCACAACGACAATGGAAGCGAAGTACGTTGAATGATTTGATTAAAAAGATCGACGAAACTGGCGACACTAAAAGAAAACAGGGTAGCGGTCGACCGCGATCGGTTCGTACGGCTGATAACGTAGCGAAGGTCGAGGAACTGATTTCAAGTCAAGAAGGCCAACCGGGAACAAGCAAATCAATCCGAGAGAAATTGAACGTCAAACTGGTATATCGTAGACTATTCCATCTGGGGAATGCTTCAGCAGCTTGTCTACAGGCAGAGAATTCGAGATATTGAACATTTGAAAGAAGTTCTGACCGCATGCTGGGACGAAATCAGCGAGGACACTATCAACCGGGCTATTGGACAGTTTCGCAAGCGATTATCATTGGTTATCGCAGCAAACGGAGGACATATTGAACATCACTTTGACTGAAATTTCTTACGCATTCAGAAAATTCTGAAATTTTACAGTTCATTCAATGTTATATTAAATGCCAAACCAATACCATAATAGTCCGGTTTATTTTGCGCCACCCTGTATATAAGGCCTACAGACAACGTCAACGTTTTGTACGCGTTATTGCCCCTACGCGCAAAGTGCATCGAAAATAATTATACAGTATAGCCTATAAGAGACTTCTGATGTTTCGATGAGGACAAGTTGTAGGTTATTCGCTATAATTTATAAATGTACACGTTTTGCTATTGTTACCGTACTTGGCCTCGAACCTGTTTGTTTAAAGACGAATTTATCCGGTTAGATGCACCTAGGCCTACTCGTGAATAAGCAGGTGCCCTGCGCTTGACTTTCGAGTGGCGCTTTAGAAGTTTTGAGTTTACGATTACCGTCGGATTACGAGTACGATCAACACCGCTGCCAGTTTGAATGACTGTGACCTACGCCTATTAAGGTCCACGTGTACGAATATTCAAATCTCGACATGGTCTACCCTGTGCATGAGTAGGCCTATGTAGGCTATAGGCCAATGCAGTAGGCCTACGCCTACCTAAATAAATGCAATCCGACAATCCGACGTTGTAATTCGAAGAACCGACTATGTTTAGAGCTAAACGCTGGTTCAACAGTGTTTGCTAACACAATTCGCCTATAAATAAACATTACAAGCACACGACAATGTGAGAACATTAAACACGAATGAATCTCCGCTCCTTTTGGGGTCTTTACACGCGACTGGCTGAGGTCGTTCGAAGGCAGTTGAGGTGTTTGATATAATCGCGGACGTTCAACTGTGATGTCGCAGGCGAAAAATATTCAGATCGTGACTGGCAATTGTTATAATGCGTGATGAATAATAACAATAACACGACAGCTACTACGTCACTGGATCGGAAATGTTAATAGGTAATTGGAACTCCCACTATTAATATCCGTTTTGGCTATCAGTTTCGGAATACGGTATTAATATCAGTTTTTCTGAAAACTGAAACGAAAATGCACTGGTAATATCCATTTTGGAGGTCAAAGGTCAAACGACCGCCTCAGGCAAAACAGACACCCATTAAATTTGGCCAAGGGTTGCTCCGGGTGGGGCGTGCCTGTGCCCCTCCCCCTCCCCTTCCAAGGAGGCCATTTGAGGGGGCGTGCGTAGGGCGTGCGTGTGCCTACCCCTACCCATTCTTCTTTCGCTCTACATGCCACAGCAAAGCTCATTGAATATTCATTAACCACAAAGTGGGCAGCATTTTACACTACAGCTGCACATTCTTTGGCCCATACCACCATTTCTCTTACACACACAGCCCATTTTAGGTTCAAACCTACAACTACAAGCCCTCCCAAGCAACGCTCTTAGAAACTTCATAAAGCTCATTTTGCAATATTTCTCAATACCTGCATGCACTCTCTAAGTCTTCATGCACATTTTTCTCTCTTACAGGACATTCATCATAGCGTGTACACATTGGCATCATTGCATTTGGCGTTTCTACACGTAACCAATGAGCGAGCAAGCACATGCAGCTCACACAAATTGCTGTATTTTACACTACAGCTGCCCATTCTTTTGCACCATACCACCATTTCACTTAGGCAAGCGGCCAATTTTTACTCGCTAGCCTTCATTGCAGGCCACTGCAACTAGGCTTTGCACAAGCAGTGTTTTACAAGGGTGACTAAGTCCATTTTATTAATCCTTAAATACAAATTGAGTTCTTTTACACAATAGGCTTAGGCAAGCTGCTATAGCAAGTGTATTTGCGCTTTTACACCTAGACGCCTCGCGTTGGGCCTGCATTCGTTACCTTGTTTTACAAGGGTGACCAAAGCCCTTTGAATATTCATTTGCCTTATGCCCTTTTACACTTGCACATAGCTCTTGGCATTCAACTGCTCACACATTCATCGCTTAAACTGAATTTAGCATCCGTCTTTACACTAAAAATATCACTATAGACGGAGAAGCTTATTTGGGTAATGTGCTTTTACAGTTAGGCCTCAAACTATACTACCTAAACTTATCATGAGACTTAAATTAAAAGTTAGCAACTTGGGTTTTCTCTACTCAAGTAGCTGACTCGACTTACAATTTTGAAAGACAGAGCAATGGCACCCAACCAGTGTATGTTAAGCAGCTGAGTCGACTTACAATTTTGAAAGACAGAGCAATGGCATCCAACCAGCGTATGTTTTAGCAATAGCACCGAACCGGTGTATGGTTTAGCAATTTTGCCCATGCCGTGTTTTTGAATTTGGGCTACAGCATTTTATCCTTAGGTGGCAAGCCCGTCTTTGAGTTTCTCATGTTTTACAAGGCTGACCGACACTCATTCACGTAGTGTGGAAGCCAAGGCATGCTGCGTTTCTGAACTTCTTCATTGCAAGTTTAACATTTCTGATCTTCTCGTTTGTAAATTTAAAATTTCTGAACTTCTTCATTGCAACTTTAAAATTTCTTATCTTCTCGATTGCAAATTTAAAATTTCTGAACTTCTTCATTGCAACTTTAAAATTTCTGATCTTCTGGTTGCGACTTTAAAATTTCAGACCTGGTGGTTTTCAAAATTTTAATTTCTGATCTTCTTCATTGCAACTTTAAAATTTCTGATCTTCTCGATTGCAAATTTAAAATTTCTTAACTTCTTCATTGCAAGTTTAACATTTCTGATCTTCTCGTTTGCGAATTTAAAATTTCTGAACTTCTTCACTGCAACTTTAAAATTTCTGATCTTCGCGTTTTCGAATTTAAAATTTCTGATCTTCTCGATTGCAAATTTAAAATTTCTTAACTTCTTCATTGCAAGTTTAACATTTCTGATCTTCTCGTTTGCAAATTTAAAATTTCTGATCTCCTCGTTTGCGAATTTAAAATTTCTGAACTTCTTCACTGCAACTTTAAAATTTCTGATCTTCGCGTTTTCGAATTTAAAATTTCTGATCTTCTCGTTTGCGAATTTAAAATTTCTGATCTTCTCGTTTGCGAATTTAAAATTTCTGATCTTCTCGTTTGGCAAATTTAAAATTTCTGTTTGCAAATTTAAAAGTTCGGAACTTCTTCATTGTAACATTAAAATTTGTGATCTTCTCATTTGCAACTTTAAACTTTGAGATCTTCTCCTCTGCAACTTTAAAATTTCTGATCTTCGCATTTGCAATTTAAAATTTCTTCATCTCAAACTTTAAAATTTGAGATCTTCTCGTTTGCAACTTTAAAATTTCGGATCTTCTCGTTTGGCAAATTTAAAATTTAAGAACAGGTGGTTTTCCATCCTTTACATTTCAGTCCTTGTGGATTGTAAATTTAAAATTTCAGAATTTCAGCTTTGCATCGCTTAGCTTTCAGACTTTTAGATATCTCAGTTTGGTATGAGGGTGTCTTCTTTGAAAAGTTGCTGACAGTGAGTTAAAAATGTGATCTTTTAATGGACTCATCATTTTTCAAAGTTACATGAACGAGAGAAACTCACAAATTTTAGATCCAGAAACAGAGGCGAACAGGGCAAACTTAAGATTGTAGCTTGTATGGCACCATTTAAGACGAATTGCTCATCGAATTCACTTGTTTTTAGCTGAAATAAGCGAATGAATGAAAGCCTGTACAGGCCTTCTATTAGTTTTGGAAAGCTAAAGAGGAACGGCTATGAGATTGGTAATGTTGCATCTCTTAGGTTGAGCAATGGTATTTTTCTTACTAAACCTCAAACTTGTGCGGTTTCAAGTGTTTCAAAATGAAGGTTTTAATCTATTTGCCTGTCGTTGTGTGCTTGCGCACAGAAGAGTGGCCGCGAAGCTGCCACTCTGTTACGGCGGTGGAGGCGGCGGCGGCGGCATGGGCCTCCCAGATCTTACCAATATCCATGGGCGACCATGTCGCTTTCACACTGAGAACATGTCCAAGTCTTTTAATTTTGGAGTTTATACTGCAAACAGAGTATCTTCAGAAAGAAGTCAACTGAGGGATGCGAACTTGAAACGTTGAACTGTGCATTACAGAAACATTCAACTCAGTTGCGAATGCAAAGTTGTGAAAACGGAAAGATAGAAACCATTGCAACATGATTAAATTTGCATCTTCAGCACTCGTTTGTTTGAGAGTCGCTTTAAAGTTGAAATTTCTTACTCTCGTGATCATTATACGATGACCAGTCAACGATTCGATATATATTTCTCAACTGTATGCAAAAATGTGTTTTAAGCAAGACATGGCAGAGTTTAGCAAAAGATGTGTGAGCAATCGTCAAATGATAATTGTCATATCGGTGTAGACAAAATCAAAGGCAATGATGAGCATATATTAATGTTGTCTGATCTTGTTCGTATGCAGCCTTGTCATTTCGAGGTCTGTGGAAATTATGGGAGTATATGTGAAATTTGCATGGCAGAAGCTGAGCGAAAGGAAGAGAAATCAACGAACTATCGTCTATTAACTCTTAAGCCTGAGTCGAAAATGTTTAAAACGTCTATGATTTGTAGAAAATGCAAATCGAATAATGTAGAAATTCTGGCGTTGCGCACAAGTCGTAACCTGTTCAACATGCACAGCCATTTACATAATGGCCCATTGAGTGGCTAAAGGGTTGTCGAAACCCTCAGAATATTCATGGTTTAATATTATACCGTTGGTTTGTTCTGAACAAACCAAGACGAGCACAACTTCATTAAAATTTTAATCACATATACTCGTTTCTTCGCTTATGCACAATAACACTAGGCTAAACTCTGAAGAATGCTCATAGCTGCTTCTACAGTTGCAGCTTCTACAACCGCTCCTAGAGCACTCGCTCCAAAAATGAAGAGTCTATGAAAGTTTGTGTACGCTCATGGTTGCAAAAATAGACTTAAAGTTCAGCGCAACCAACCCTGTCGCTAATGGAAAAGGATTAATGCATACCATTTCTATTGGTCATTTGTAATTTGTTAAGTTCAGTTTAAAAATGCATGCCAACTCCTCTTGAAGTTGCTAGCAACTGAGTTGAATGTTTCTGTAATGCACAGTTCAACGTTTCAAGTTCGCATCCCTCAGTTGACTTCTTTCTGAAGATACTCTGTTTGCAGTATAAACTCCAAAATTAAAAGACTTGGACATGTTCTCAGTGTGAAAGCGACATGGTCGCCCATGGATATTGGTAAGATCTGGGAGGCCCATGCCGCCGCCGCCGCCGCCTCCACCGCCGTAACAGAGTGGCAGCTTCGCGGCCACTCTTCTGTGCGCAAGCACACAACGACAGGCAAATAGATTAAAACCTTCATTTTGAAACACTTGAAACCGCACAAGTTTGAGGTTTAGTAAGAAAAATACCATTGCTCAACCTAAGAGATGCAACATTACCAATCTCATAGCCGTTCCTCTTTAGCTTTCCAAAACTAATAGAAGGCCTGTACAGGCTTTCATTCATTCGCTTATTTCAGCTAAAAACAAGTGAATTCGATGAGCAATTCGTCTTAAATGGTGCCATACAAGCTACAATCTTAAGTTTGTCCAGTTCGCCTCTGTTTCTGGATCTAAAATTTGTGAGTTTCTCTCGTTCATGTAACTTTGAAAAATGATGAGTCCATTAAAAGATCACATTTTTAACTCACTGTCAGCAACTTTTCAAAGAAGACACCCTCATACCAAACTGAGATATCTAAAAGTCTGAAAGCTAAGCGATGCAAAGCTGAAATTCTGAAATTTTAAATTTACAATCCACAAGGACTGAAATGTAAAGGATGGAAAACCACCTGTTCTTAAATTTTAAATTTGCCAAACGAGAAGATCCGAAATTTTAAAGTTGCAAACGAGAAGATCTCAAATTTTAAAGTTGCAAATGAGATGATCAGAAATTTTAAATTCGAAATGCAAGATCAAAATTTTAAAGTTGCAGAGGAGAAGATCTCAAAGTTTAAAGTTGCAAATGAGAAGATCACAAATTTTAATGTTACAATGAAGAAGTTCCGAACTTTTAAATTTGCAAACAGAAATTTTAAATTTGCCAAACGAGAAGATCAGAAATTTTAAATTCGCAAACGAGAAGATCAGAAATTTTAAATTCGCAAACGAGAAGATCAGAAATTTTAAATTCGAAAACGCGAAGATCAGAAATTTTAAAGTTGCAGTGAAGAAGTTCAGAAATTTTAAATTCGCAAACGAGGAGATCAGAAATTTTAAATTTGCAAACGAGAAGATCAGAAATGTTAAACTTGCAATGAAGAAGTTAAGAAATTTTAAATTTGCAATCGAGAAGATCAGAAATTTTAAATTCGAAAACGCGAAGATCAGAAATTTTAAAGTTGCAGTGAAGAAGTTCAGAAATTTTAAATTCGCAAACGAGAAGATCAGAAATGTTAAACTTGCAATGAAGAAGTTAAGAAATTTTAAATTTGCAATCGAGAAGATCAGAAATTTTAAAGTTGCAATGAAGAAGATCAGAAATTAAAATTTTGAAAACCACCAGGTCTGAAATTTTAAAGTCGCAACCAGAAGATCAGAAATTTTAAAGTTGCAATGAAGAAGTTCAGAAATTTTAAATTTGCAATCGAGAAGATAAGAAATTTTAAAGTTGCAATGAAGAAGTTCAGAAATTTTAAATTTACAAACGAGAAGATCAGAAATGTTAAACTTGGGATGAAGAGTGCAAACGCAGCATGCCTTGGCTTCCACACTACGTGAATGAGTGTCGGTCAGCCTTGTAAAACATGAGAAACTCAAAGACGGGCTTGCCACCTAAGCATAAAATGCTGTAGCCCAAATTCAAAAACACGGCATGGGCAAAATTGCTAAACCATACACCGGTTCGGTGCTATTGCTAAAACATACGCTGGTTGGATGCCATTGCTCTGTCTTTCAAAATTGTAAGTCGACTCAGCTGCTTAACATACACTGGTTGGGTGCCATTGCTCTGTCTTTCAAAATTGTAAGTCGAGTCAGCTGCTTGAGTAGAGAAAACCCAAGTTGCTAACTTTTAATTTAAGTCTCATGATAAGTTTAGGTAGTATAGTTTGAGGCCTAACTGTAAAAGCACATTACCCAAATAAGCTTCTCCGTCTATAGTGATATTTTTAGTGTAAAGACAGATGCTAAATTCAGTTTAAGCGATGAATGTGTGAGCAGTTGAATGCCAAGAGCTATGTGCAAGTGTAAAAGGGCATAAGGCAAATGAATATTCAAAGGGCTTTGGTCACCCTTGTAAAACAAGGTAACGAATGCAGGCCCAACGCGAGGCGTCTAGGTGTAAAAGCGCAAATACACTTGCTATAGCAGCTTGCCTAAGCCTATTGTGTAAAAGAACTCAATTTGTATTTAAGGATTAATAAAATGGACTTAGTCAGCCTTGTAAAACACTGCTTGTGCAAAGCCTAGTTGCAGTGGCCTGCAATGAAGGCTAGCGAGTAAAAATTGGCCGCTTGCCTAAGTGAAATGGTGGTATGGTGCAAAAGAATGGGCAGCTGTAGTGTAAAATACAGCAATTTGTGTGAGCTGCATGTGCTTGCTCGCTCATTGGTTACGTGTAGAAACGCCAAATGCAATGATGCCAATGTGTACACGCTATGATGAATGTCCTGTAAGAGAGAAAAATGTGCATGAAGACTTAGAGAGTGGTTGCATGTATTGAGAAATATTGCAAAATGAGCTTAATGAAGATTCTAAGAGTGTTGCTTGGGAGGGCTTGTAGTTGTAGGTTTGAACCTAAAATGGGCTGTGTGTGTAAGAGAAATGGTGGTATGGGCCAAAGAATGTGCAGCTGTAGTGTAAAATGCTGCCCACTTTGTGGTTAATGAATATTCAATGAGCTTTGCTGTGGCATGTAGAGCGAAAGAAGAATGGGTAGGCACATGCACGCCCTACGCACGCCCCCTCAAATGGCCTCCTTGGAAGGGGAGGGGGAGGCGCACACGCACGCCCCACGCGGGCAACCCTTGGTCAAATTTAATGGCCATCTGTTTTGCCCGAGGCGGTCGTTTGACCTTTGACCTCCAAAACTGATATTACCAGTGCATTTTCGTTTCAGTTTTCAGAAAACTGATATTAATACCGTATTCCGAAACTGATAGCCAAAACGGATATTAATAGTGGGAGTTCCTTACCTACTAATGTTGCAATGCACTGCATTCCTCCTATAGGCTACGCTTGACGAAACCATTAGCACACAACGGCGGACACACCCAAGCAGAAGAGTAGACATTTGATAACACTAATTAAGTCATGATTAACGCGGCTATTTTGGAGGTAATGAAAAGGCGCTATATTTATGTCGTATAAGCCTACTACATGTACATATGCTAAATTGATTCAAAACATAGGCCGAGGTTGGGTCGGGAGCACTCCTGAGTAGATGATCTTGAAGGGACGCTAAATAAATCTCTGAAATGAACGATCTGATAAACTAAAATCAGGAATACAAGAACACAGACTTTGTAGACCTACTATTTTTCTTGAACACGAATGATGATCATGATGATCATGATCATTATGATTATAAACTGGGCCGACAATTTCTAAGGCGCCGTAACACAGCCATGTTGTCATACAAGGATGCCTACACAACAAAACAACGAATCACCGCATCTCTCTGTCTGTCTCTGTATCTCTCTCTCTCTGTGTCTGTTTGTCACCGCATCTCTCAGTGTCTGTCTCTGCTTCTCTCTCTCTCTGTTTCTATGTTTGACAATGTTTGTCTAAGAGTATCGGTTCTGAACCTGTGTGCGTGGTAGGCTATATGGCTCGAGAGGTCCCAGTTTGAAAAGCGTACCGTAACGTCGGCAAGAAATTACCAGTATTTAGCCGTCCCATTTTAATAGGACGAAAACAGTTACACATTTTAAGACGAAAATTGGACCAAAGAGGCAAATTTCGAACAAAACTAAATTCATCCATCTGATAGCAGACGTCTTTCGCAATAGGCCAACTGGTCTACGTCATTTAGAAATTTCTATGCACTTCTTCGCTCGTATTCCATAATTATTATTCAACTTTGCGGCTTCTTGATTTGTTGCCATCAACGACTCAAATTGCTCCTCGGCTGAAGAATGAGTCGTCCCACCTTAATTAAAAGCGCTCTGGCGTCCATGGCTAAGAGCCAGACTAAGACACGGACAAACAGACAGACTTAAAAGGTCTATGAGTATTGAGTAAGGCCCATAAGATACCTGAAGCGTGTATCATTTGTGAATTGCACATAATGCTACAAGTCATAGATATAATGCACATAGGCCTATATACATAATAAATATATAAGACACTGTACAGCTTAGATCAATCTACTCACTAGACAGCCTACGTCATTTGCGGTCCCTTCCCCCACTGCCACTGGTCAGTACATGCCTAGGGCTGTTCAACTACTACCCTGTAGAAGCACATGCCTTTAAATTAATGCGGAAAGCATACATAGGGAGCCTCTGACCCTGTCAGTATTTCCAGAGCTTCATCTGGATGATGGGACCTAACTGGGCTCTATAAGGGTCCCATATAGGAATATTAGTCCTATATGGACTACACGTGGGCCCCAGCAGGCAACTAAGGCGCTTTGTGCTTATATGGCACATCATCGCCGCACATGTGGCACAAGCCAGCCTCTATAAACCATCTAGTTACTTTTCTCCTGCATGTTAGTGTAATCAGAAATTAACACAACGCCCCGGATCAAACTGTTCCTTCTCGACTCTCACATTGCGTTGTCGTCCTATCATTTCGACCGTGATATTTAAAAATCCTCATTTACCAGCCTATAAAGTATAGGCCCTACACCTATTTTGAATATTCTTTCACAAACCACAGCAACTCGTGTATAGCCTACCATTAGATCGTCAAAACTTCATCTACTTCTTTACGTTTCTTGTTCACGCCTTTCAACACTAACTAATACAGATAAGTAAGTAAGTAAGTAGCACTTTTTGCATCTGACAAGCGCGCATGCATAGTGAATACCCGTTGTCGTGCCTCGTTTGATTTTAGGTGGACATGCCACTGCATTGAGACCCTGATGTAATAACCGACATGAATATATTATAATAACAAGCTGTCCAGAAATCCTGGTTACTATTCGCCTAATCTCTTTCTTGAACACGAATCATCGCATCTGTCTGTCTCTCTGTCTCCGCCTCTCTGTCTGTTTCTCTGTCTTGCATCTGATTTGGAATCGAAGCTGAACTTAATCCCAACTTCGTCAATGATTTGCTTGATAGAGCGCCATCCAAAGCACTGGCTTCCCTCTGTTGCTCTTGGGCGCTGGATAAATGCGGCGGTTAAGATAGACCGCCAGCACCAGCTGGCAATATTATGTAGATGGTATACAAAACCATTTTCGTTCCAGTCTATAATGTCCAACGGCGGATTCCGTCATGCCTCATTTGGATATTAGGGGACACGACACTGCATTGGGACCCTGCATTGCATAGGACCCTGATATATATATATATACTCTTTATACGAGACCGATATGCCAGACCTTATGGGAATATTACCCGTGTAAACCAGACCGGTTTTGGGAAAGCCAGACCGGCCTCGGTCGGGGTTACCCAATAGGGCTCAAATGCCTTAAAATGTCTTGAAACGTATGCAAAAACACTTTTGGTAACCCAGACCGGTCTTAGTATGACGGTCACTTATATTGTCCCGACCGGCGAAACTCCATTGTAATATTTCCCGCGTCTGTCATAAACTCTGCTCTGGTCTGGCCTCGCCGTCGCATATTTTTTGTATATTTGGCCCTCTGGCGACAAAATTTCCGCCCATCTGATTGGCTGAAGTTGTTGCCTTCGGTGTTTCATGAAGGCGAACGATATATCTGGGAAAGGTAACTAAAAGCTGTCAATATATCGCATGTAATTAAATATAATTGATTAGTTTTAATTTTAAAACATGATTGATTATTTGCATGTACGAATTTATAGTGACTTTTACGCAGAAAGCGTAAAACGATACGACCTACGAGTCTGTTCTATTTATGGCGACCGGTATTCCCATTACGTCATTAATTATTTGCATGGCGGAGTTGTTTACGATCGCTTCGAAATAAATTAATCGTTTTCCAGCAATATTATTATGACACAAAAGGTTCGGAAACAAAAATAANCAGTAAGGTACGGGAGAAGTGAGATCTGTTGGACAAAGGTCGGAGGATAGGCTAGTTTGTTTAATTGCTCGCGGAGGCCAATAATGAGGAATTCTGTTTTTGAACGGTTAAGATATAGCAGGTTAGCGGTCGTCCAGGCTGAAATCTGAGTGATGATGTTGAGTAAGTGATTTAGTGCACCTGGAAGGGAGTGCGGCATAGAACGAGTATGCGAATATTACGAATATTAAGATTTTTAGAAATTGACTAATATTGACGAATATTAAAACTGGCCAACGAATATTAAGAATATTAATTTTTTAGTTTTTTTAATTCTTCAACATCCGGGATTATTTTTTTTAAATCATTGCCAAAAATATGCATAAGAACAGTTACATATTACAGTTACTCAGCCAAGTACAGACCTATATGGTGGGTAAAATCATTCTTGACATTATATTGAGCGGCGCGGCTAGGTATTTGGGCGCCAATACCAACAATAGAGATTTCACTTTTTCATTTGCAATTTTTCACTTCTTAGCCTTTCAGTGCTGTACGCATTTGCTTAAGTGCGTACGCCTAACGGCGCCCCTGGTTTCAATTAGGTCATTATATCTTTCCCAGTGTATTAACAACTTTTATCTTAATCTCAGAATGAGCCGTATTCCAATGGAAAAGTGGCCTATGAATGTGTTCAAGCGCTCCAGGAAGGTTAAGGACTGAGTTGGGGGCATGGTTTTTGTTTTCCTTGAGACCGATCACTGTAAGGGGAAATGTTATAGGGCTATAATTATGTGCTTGTATCTTTCAATGGCGCAGACATAAGTTAAGATAAGCCTTTAAAGCCAGTCGGAAGCTGGGTTTCTCAGAGTAAATGTTCGTGTATCCAGACTTAAAGAGAGCAGGATATATAAGGATGACGATCGAGAAAATTAGGAGGAACAAGTAGAGGAGTAGGCCTAACGGAATGTGGAGGAATGGTTCAAAGTTGCAGAATGGTAGGCCTTTCGAGGTGATGTGCACTTTAACTGTATGGGGTATCAGGGGCCGTCCATAAATGACGTCACGCACCTAGGGGGGAGGGGATGGGGGTCGGAAATTTGTGACGATGTGTGACATGGGGAGGGGGTCAGCGAAGTGTGACGTCACATCAGGTCTGTGTAATTAAATTTAACAATTAACAACATTTTAAGTTTAAAATAACAGCACTAATTTTGAGTATTAAAATTTTCATAATTTTTTTGATTATTTTAATGTATACGGGCACAATTATTAATAATTTTCTAATTATTTAAATATTTTTCACCATCAGATTTTTAAATACTTATTACAATGACAATAAATGGGATTTGAAACATGTTTTATTATCAAGTGGAAATTTGGTTTTGGGGGTCAGAGCTTTGTGACGTCATTTTTCAGGGGGTGTGACTTTTGTGACGAAGTGTGACATGGGGAGGGGGGGGTCAAAATCGGCCAAAATAGCGTGACGTCAAGTATCTCTAAATGACCTCCCAAATGCATGTTTTCTAAGACAACTGTATGACCTTGACCCTGCTAATTTCTGAATGAACTGATCGTTGTAGGCCTATATCGCCTGCAGCGGTAGGTTTGTCCGTTGCCCTGAGAGTGGGCGAATGCGTAGGAGGGTGGTCTGCACGTGCTTTGCTGTGTAGGCTACTGGAACGTCCTATTGAGATCAACAGCCTCATTAAAGTCTAGATATAGCAAACCTATTCACGTGAGTCGATGTCTCGATAAGAAAAACAAAACCCCTTCGCTCAGTACACATCGAACATCGGCCGAGGTCGCAGTGACGCGTGGAATTACGTGGGTCCAATGTTGGTCGAAGCATCTGTTACGGAAGGGGTCTTCATCAATGAGGCCTGACTCCTTTGGATCACGAGCTTAGCGTTGAACATTACTCGACTGTGCACGTGCTACAGTTTCTATATAGGGACTTGAAGCATCCGTGTCAAAGTCAACAAGCGTGGGCGTATAAATATTTGAGGATTTGTGGCCCATCTATATAAAGCGTGCAGTCCGCAGGGTCAATTGTTCTGATGAACACTTTGAACTGGAGGCAATAAACATTTAGTGCAGCAGAACGACATATAGGGCCTACTACAGCCATTCATGCAACCGCGATCGTCTGGCCCATTATAACCAAGCCATGTAGGTCTGCCACAAACGGGGAACGGACATTCCCCCTCTGGACATTTCCCCCCCGGACATTTCCCCTTCTGTACATACCTCCTCAATTGTCCATACAAGTCAAGCCCTGAATCGAAGTCAAGTGCGAAGTTCGAAATATCGAAACCGGAGCTTTAGATCAAAACATCAGACCGCTGAATGTTTATTTTAGGTTTCGACTCTAACCGACAATTGAGGTAGGCCTACAGGGTAAACTTGCGCTTTAGGGGTCCCGAATAATGACACCCATATTCGAGGGGAGTATGTATTATAATCAGCCTATTTCAATGGAAGAAGTTTAGGACTAATGGCGTCGTGAGGGTCGGTTAGGGTCAGGTTAAGCGTCGTGAGGGTCGGTTAGGGTCAGGGTTAGGGTTTGTGTTGTCATTAGAAAATCTTCAAAATTGGGACCCCTAAAGCGCAAGTTTACCAATTGAACAAATAGTGTTCGTACCTTACGTTCCATAACGAATGCCTTGACGGCATCATCAAAGACCTACTGGGCGTAGGCTACCTTCCAATCCCTTCTTTCAATACCTAGGCCTTACCTTCGTTTATCAAACGAGCGCGAAAGAATGGGTGCATATAAGAAGCAGACTTATTTCAATTTAGGGGGCTTATGGGGGAAATGTCCTAGGGGGAAATGTCCAGGGGAAATGTCCTGGGGGAAATGTCCAGGGGAAATGTCCAGGGGGGAAATGTCCTACACTCGCCACAAACGATGGAGAGATACAGCTGGATATAACGAAAGACAACTGAAGAGATATTACAAATGGTAGACAAAAAAGAGCCCTAACAGACACAGTAAGAAGACGCCAGAGAAAGCGGTTGGGTCACATAATGAGGGAAGATTCTCTCTATAATCGAGGGAAGAATGGAGAGGAAGAAGTGAGGCGGAAAACCAAGAATGATGCAGGAGGGTTACACACTCTTAAATTTGCAAAGTTAAATCAGCTGAATCCGCAGGCAACACAACTAAGATTCATAGTTAAAAATTAGCTTCCTAAGCCTTGAGTTGATCCACGTAATTTGCGTAGCAGAATAGTTTTGCCTTATCAGAATGCACGCTGTAGGTGGGTCAACTACGCATGCTTAGTTGGATCTCGTAATTAGCGTTGTAGCGGGGGCTCTGGCTGCCTAGGTAGGGTAACTACGCATGCTTAGTTGGATCTCGTAATTAGCGTTGTAGCGGGGGCTCTGGCTGCCTAGGTAGGGTAACTACGCATGCTTAGTTGGATCTCGTAATTAGCGTTGTAGCGGGGGCTCTGGCTGCCTAGGTAGGGTGACTACGCATGCTTAGTTGGATCTCGTAAACAGCCATACCAATATTTAGGGGGTATCGTTGTAGCGGGGGGCTCTGGCTGCCTAGGTAGGGTAAACTAAGCATGCTTAGTTGGATCTCGTAATTAGCGTTGTAGCAGGGGCTCTGGCTGCCTATGTAGGGTAACTGTTGTAATTGTAATTGAACATTTGTATAGCGCCACTCAATGATTCAGAGGTGCTCCCGACCAAGGGCTCTAACAAATAAGATAGTCTTCAGGCGTTTCCGAAACTATGCAAGCGTAGTTGGCTTTTCATTATGCCTTGTTGCTTCTGTGGTCGCCTGGATGCTGGATGTCGATGTTGTTGCTGTTGTTGTTGCGTGTGTTGCTGTTGTCTTAGTTGTTGTTACTGCTGATGTGACGGTTTCCGTTCCAGTTATTGTGTGGTTGTAGTCGCGGTGTAAGTAGTAGTTGTTGTTGCGTTGGTCACCCGTGGCCATACGGCCAAAGCTACTACTTCTGTTGGCATTTCTCGATCTTGAGCTGTAGTCGTTGTTGCTTTGATGATTCGCTGGTGGTCCATTGTTGAGTTGGAGCCGACGTATAATGTGGCCTCCCTTGTTGTAGTCGTTGTTGTAGTTGTTTTGGTAAGAGTTGTTGTAGAATCGCTGTCGTCGTTGGCTGTTAAGGGCTAGATTCGTATCCATAGACCTAGACTATTCCAGGCGTTGCTGATGTTAGACATAAGGAATAGGTATAATTCAGAAAAGGCTCTGGTTTTGAAACAGAGACTTTTCAAATTTTATTGTCGAGCATTCGACCTTTCGTCTACTCGACTTCGTCTGGAATGATGTGTCTAACAGTCTAACAACGCGATTTGATAGAGTTCAGTATTACAATTACATCGTGCATATAAATACATATAATCTTACGCCAACATCAGCGTTATATACATGAGTTCAACAAGCACATTCTATCTAAATATACGTCCTTATATATACATCACACAGTGGTCATCCTCTACAGATTGCCAGATGTTTAAGTGATTAGGGTGTTAATTGCCTCGTGGACGCCCTGGACGGTCGACCGGGGTTTGAAATTCGTGCAGCCTATTCCTCGATAGCCAATAGCCAATCAACGGTGTTCAAATCCGATGCAGATAACTGATGTTTGGCTATGTGGCGTTGTTAATGCAGCAAAGCCTCTTGGTGGGGCTTAATGGATGCCGATCATTGCTGCTAGCTAACTAACTTGCATAGTTGATATATGTATAGGGGCCTACCTAAGTTGCGATGCTATATCAACTAAGAGCCATAGCCTGCACAAGTATTTGGATAAGTTATAAAGACAAACGCTTTGTGAAGACACGTTAGCGAAAAGTCATTTTGAGTATGCCTAGCATCTAGGCATTCTTAGCAGAATTACCAAAGCGCAAGTTACCTCTTTCAGCTAAAGTTTGCTGACTAAACTAAATTCTCTGTTGCAATAGCAATTTTGCATAGTTCAATGAAGTTTATCATGACAACTAAGAAAAGCATAGCTGAGAAAACTCTGCAATTTTAAGAGTGTAGTATGGTCCTCGTCTGGAACGATCTGCCCATTTAATTCCTGTAGTGAAAGCGAGGAAAACGAACGATGAAATAAAACGATGATACGAATGAACATAAACTATATGTATAGAATAGTTATATTGTGTAGATGTAACCGTATGAAACATTAACCTAAAGACATGTATACTTAGATAGACCGAGCATGGAACTCGAAATTCATGTAACTCGGGGTGTACGCTGACCGCAGACGCCTGCACCCATTGCGTAGTAGATTTGACCATATTGATGTAAACACGTGAAGGATAATTGTATACGTGAAGGACACTGTCTTGTACTCTGACTAATCTAAGCAGAGCATGTAAACAGGGAAGGGCATGTAAGCAGGTAGGACACGTGCGCTTGACCATTTGGGCAGAAATTAGTGCACAGCAGACTGACCTTGTTGACATAAACACAAGGACATTTGTACCTACAGACTGACCTAGGGTGGGACTTAACTAGGTCAGGTAAACAGGCAAGGTCAGGTAAGCAGGTAGGACTGACCAATAGCGAAGAAGCAGGGCTGACCATGTTGGGGAAAAGACGAAAGATATTGCGCAGTTAGATTGACTCAGCAGGGACTTGAATTGCGTAGTTATAAGTTTGTGGATGTAAACAGGAAAGGGAAGACGTGCGGATTGGCCGAGTGGGTTGATGCCCGAACGTCACGCTGGCGGCCCGGGTTCGATCGATTCCGGGTCGGTCGGTTTATCAGAGATTAATTTCTCGGATCTTTACTGCGGGTGGCCTGGTCGCAATATAAACGTGGAGTACGAGGTTGCTTTCTGCCTCCGACACTAATCATCTTCGATATGAAAAAGTGTCGTTAAGCCGAAATACAACCAGGAAAGGGAAGACGTGCGGATTGGAAAGTAGCGCGATGGAAGAACGACGCAAAAAGAAGGAAGCTGGAAAGGAGGGGAAAAGGGAGAGAGAGTATATAAGCGATGGAAGGACAAAACTAAGGGACTCTGAGGGACGGCAGCGACGACTCCCTGGGACATTATCCCCCCTGAGACTATTATCCCCCCGGACATTATCCCCCCGATTTTGCGTAGGACATTATCCCCCCGGACATTATCCCCCCCTCTGTGTAAATATATGTATATGTACATATTTATACGTATGTTTGTATATATATGTATTTATATATACATGTACATATGTTATCCTATATATATATATAGATATATATGGATATATATATATATGTATATATGTATATAACTTAAGACTTGTTAATGTCGCTCAGTTCATAAGCAGTACGAAACACTTTGACCGCCAGACCATTTATTAGCAGTACGCCACAGCCCTCTAGAACATTTTAATCCCGACAGCCCTATTGTAAATTTGACACGAGGCATTCCTGGCGTAAATTTGACACGCGTCAGCCCTGTCGAAAAGCGTCGACAAGCCAGGGCCAGACTCGAAATGTGAGCTATCATTACAAGAGGCAGCGTTGATTGGCAGCATATATTTGAAGTACGAGTTAACTCGTTCGTACCTGGCGTCTCGGCAATCCCATTCAAGTACGAGTTGACTCGTATCTGGCGGTCAATGTGAAGACTTGTTAGTGTCAGTCGGTGAATAAGTTATAAAGTGAAGACTAGTTAGTGTCATTTAGACGAATTTATGTCGTTCATTTCTTAACCGATAGACTTGTTAATGTCATTCACTTCTATAATTAAAATTACAAATAACGAATGGCAGCGGTCATCTGATTGACCATGTATATAAGGAAGAATTTTACCTGGGGGGATAATGTCCGGGGGGATAATGTCCGGGGATAATGTCCGGGGGATAATGTCCTACACTCCTCTGAGGGACGGCAGCGACGACTCAAGAAGAGACTTAGTTTGCCAGAAGGTTTCTCAGAGTACATGAACGTTGTATGACGGTCAAGTCGATAAGCTGTAAAATACTGTTGATGATAAATAAAATCGTGAAAAGCGAAACGAGTGTCGTTTGGTGAAGAGGTCGTCACGAACAACCACGCAACAGGAAAATCCCCCGAAGAGACGCCTGCGAGATCACCGCTCCCACCAAGACAGTTTTTCATCAGATGATTGGTACCACGCCAATCATCTTTTAAAAACAGTACAATTCCATATTTTCCATTCCTCTAACCAAGGGCGTAACTTTACCCCACAAAATGGTGGTGACAATCCCATCATCCCTCTTCTTCCCTCTCCCTTCCCTCCTCCCTACCTTCCTACAAATTCAATATGCTTTATCCGCTTCTTTAAGGTCGCTCGCAGATAACAAAAGTATAGGCCTAGGCTACATGTTTGCATTATGATTCACAGCTAATCTAATCCAAGAACTTCTATAGCGCCAATGTAATAATGCTCAAGGCATCAGTCGATGATCGCTACTTTGCAAAATTGTTGTACAAGCCAAACACCATGGTGAGTTAGATCGAAAGCCAAGACGACAGGGAAACAGTTGAGATCTGAACGCCAAAACAGACTTTGTAGAACAAACTTTTAAGCCAGAAGAGATCCACGTACTGTAGGATCAGCTACAGTACGTATACAGTACTACAGTACTACAGTTTCAGATTGGATCAAGAAAATGCCCGACCCTTCCACATACTTACTCACCAACTGCTCTTCGTCTCTAAGAGTCGACCTTCGATACACCTGTACGCAGTCTTGGCATTACCTTTGAATCTTTGATCCACATCTATCTCTAATCACATCTCCAACCTCTCGCTCACCTACATATTCATTACGTCATACATATTCGTGACTTTCGCCGCATTCAACCCATGCATGCTTGACTTTATAAATTCATTCGCTATCGCTATCTCCATTGGCATTGCCCACTCCGAGATTGATTACTGTAATTCCCGTGTACTCTATCTCGAATCCACGGTGCATCCAAATTAAGCGTCTAGGCCTACAATTAATTTTAACTCATTCAAAATTCACGCGCTCGAGCTGTCACCATGCAGGACACCCGAACATCTCCAGATCACTCCTGCTTTTGAAATAACTCCTCAGACTGAAAATCCCTGAGCTCATTCACTTCAAAGTCCTATCGCTAACCTACAGTAACTCACAACAATACTCACAGCCAAAGTACCTTCGCGAACTCCTCACCATCGAGCCACCCCGGGCGGTCTGCCCCAATCCTCCTCATATCTCACTCTCTCCCGTCCCCGGGCCAGTCACTACTTGTCTTAAGTTCTCCAACCAATCTATAAATTATCCCCACATAACACCTCGACTCTGGAACGATTCAAACTTCCTACTGAATACCGAATGTTCTTATAGTCCCTCCCAGACTTGTATACGAGACATCAAACTGCGAGACCGAGACAGTGAGGTCCGAGACCGAGATCGAGACAGTAGGGTCCGAGACCGAGACACAAGGTCCGAGACAGTTCAAGACAGTTCAAGACGAGTGAAATGCACACTGGACCGAAATCCCGAAACAATTTTTCTCTCAACTTTTGAAGTCTTATTCCTGGGACAATTTTAAGTCACTGGAATCAACCGATCATCTATAAACAAATTAAATATTTCAGCCATTTATTTCGTTTTTCGTTGATTTAAAATTGCGTGAATGCAAATTTAATTATTTTAGGTTCTTTATGAGACATTTTAAGATACTGCGCTGATAGAAATAGAAAATAGAAATAAAGTAATAAAGTAGAAACTTAAAAATGCTCTTTACAATATCATTCTGTTAACACCAGAAACACCGCTTTTCTAAACTTCCGGTTTGCTTAGCACTTCCGATTAACTATTTATACGTTTGGCACTGGACAATTTCATAGCGCGATACTCTCAGAAGTTCAGAACTTTATAAAGACAAGTTGGGCGAGCACTATATGGAGACCGCTTCTACAAGACAACAAGATCGACTTTCGCTTCGAGACAGTTTCCAAAAAGTCAATAAATGACCTCGAGACCGAGACCAAAACAATGGGGTCCGAGACCGAGACCAATCGAGACATCAAAAACCAGTCTCGACGTCTCGAGACCGAGACAGTGTCTCGAGACAATCCAAGTCTGGTTCCTCCACCAATAGGCCTACCGTCAATTACTCACTCGCATTTGTCTCAGGATTCTCTACTATTATCACGCTTTCCACTCCAAATCGAAGTTTCGCCTCTTCAAAAATTCCTACCCTAATCCGTCCGATCCAATGCCTTCCAAGCTTTCTCGTTCTCAACGAAAACAGCGTTAGCAACAGTTACTGCTCTGCCTTGTCTCTCTTATCTCTCTGGCAACCCGCCTTGGACCTTCACTAAAAATCGATCTCTGGACTTCTGATACGACACAGCGCTCGTGATTAAGCTGGCGTCCGACTCCTGCATGCTCTTAGCTTCAGTGTAGCGCTTCAGAAATTTGGAGTGTTACAGTAGGCCTAGGCTACGATTACGATTTAGAAACGAGTTGCAATATATAGGCCTAATCGAGACGACTGGAGACTATAATAGGGCATTAACCAAACAAACCAGGGCAGAAAAGAAAATGTTACGTCTAATCCTGCGAATATTATATTATGTGGTAGTGAGCATGCAGATTCTGTATATGGAATTAGGCCCCCTAACGTGTTCATAAAAAACAGACTTAGGCTAATTAAAGTCAAAAACGACGCCCAAATTGCAGGCTGAATAGCTGCATATTGGAAAACAGAAGTGTCATGCAGGTGGACAGAATTCAAAGAATTAAATTTATTCAGTTGTTGTGGAGTTCGAAGAGGAGACGCGTAAATAAGTGCTGTGTGCTTTGCTTTAGAGTAACGCCCTATAGAGATTTAATTACAGCTCACAATTACGACCACAGGGCCTACGCATACGAAGTTCAGTTTTTGATGGATTTAGATCAGCAATCTGTTTTTGTGCTAGAGCACTGTTGAACAATTAAGCTTATGACAAGAATCGGCCTATTACATAGGCTATACTTTAATACTTACTTCTACGAAATGCGCAAATTTGAACTATTATGGTTAGCCTATTGCAACCGATCGATGAAATGGACATAATATGACTGGTAGGCCTACGTTTTTCCTCATTTGTCTCGATCTCGCTCTCTAGGGTTTTTTTCCTCTGGGTTTTCGTGCTGAGAGCGCCTCTGACTCTGAATAGTTATTTTGAGAGAGGCGCTATGTAAATCCGTAGATACGATACGATACACGTACTGTTTAGACCTCAAGTGAAAATTATTGAAAAGTAACTTTTACCCATATCTACTTACGTCGATACTTTCACCCAACTTCCCTGCAGTCAGAATTAATGCCCACATAATAAATGAGCTGAGGTTCCCGTCTGTTGCCCACGGAAATGCTGGCATGGTTATTGCCTCTTAATTATAATTGTTTTCCGCTATAGGCCTAATAGCTGGCTTTATCATTAAGCCTTCACCAAGCCACAGTAGAAATAATTATAACCTATGTAATTATTTACGCTGTAACCAAGCCCTATATATATGAAGAAATGGAGTCTTAAGCTCTTCCCCACCTTTGAGGAGCTTTGCAAAAGCTGATATAGACCTCTTTAGAAACATCTTAACAAATACTAGCCACGACCACACCCTCCACGACCTTCTCCCCTGTCAATTGCACTGGTCATGACCTGCGCCCACGCTCACATAACCGTGTTCTCCCTAGATTTGATTCCCTTACCAGGCGTGGCTTCTTAGCTAGGATGTTGTACAGTTAGACATATGTTTTCTAGTTGACTTAATTTTCTTCTAATTATCGTTTTCTTTGTACATAAATTATTTCTGACTTTGTATGTAAAGCGCTGAGCGTTTGCTTGCGTTTAATAAAGAACATTCTTACTTTACTTACTTACGTAGGCCTACCAACGTAACCAACCAACATTAATGGAAATGCAAATATTTAGGCCTGAATTGTTTATAGTTGCATTAAATCTGCGGTGGGAAACCAGATTGTTCGTTTTCTAAATTAATTCGCTGCTTGCAAAATGAAATTTCCAGTTTGAAAAGTATTCAACGACGTCGAGTGAGAAATGTGTAGGCCTATGAATCTATGAAAGTTTAATGATTTCTTATAAATAAACCAGAGCCGTATATATACGGCTCTGAAATAAACTACCCAACCTCCTGATCAATACTCCTTGGTTTCAATGAAAACATTGATAGACAAAAACCGATGACGTAGCCACTTCTTGCGGTTGTTAGTGTTGTTACCTTTCGAAGATACAATGGTAATTTTATGATGGAATCGCTGATGTGAAGTGTTTTTGCTTTTATAGATTAACTTGTATGCTGTATTTATCAGTTTTCAGTGCAGTTTTTAATACTCTAGAGTTGTTTGTAAAGTTTGTGACGTCCGATGACATTGGATTGATTGATTGTAAGTGATGCCCCGAATGTCTGAGACGGAGCCCTAGTTAGTGTGGGGCCTGGCGTGGGTCTAACTGTCACTAAGTGCAAACTCATGCACTTCCACGCTTCCACAATGCCTGAACATCCTGTCCCTGGTGTTTTCTTTGGCAGTGTGGACAGTCTTTGGAATACTTATAGTACCGTGGGCTGAAGGATTACACAGTATAGTTGGGCATGTTGCGCTGACGCCGGTCGGTACCAGTTTTCTAATGACGACACTAACCCTAACCTGACCCTAACCGACCATCACGACGCCTAATCTAACCCTAACCGACCCTCACGACGCCAGTAAATTTACGCACTATATCCGTCAGCCCCCGATTCTATAAGCTTGCCCAGTCTTTGTCAAATACTTAGACAAACCTTAGCGTTTAAAACCATTCAGTTTAGTAATGGGATTATTTTGAATACTCTTTACATGAGTGCATGGATTTCGAGAGGCATTGGCATGCAGAAGTTGTATTTCCAGATTGAATTCTGGTGAACCATATAACATTTACTGTTTATTTTGAACTGTGTAACAGTTGCATTTCCAGATTGAATTCTGGTGAACTATATAAACATTTCACCATTGATGGCCCAGCCTCAACAGTTCACCTCTTCACCCACGATGAAGTGCAAGTCGGTCTTTGAAGATGTGTTGTGCAATAGGAAATATGTAAATTTTCCAGTTTACGCTAATTAAGCATTACAGTTATTACGTTACATGAACTGATGAATATTGTTTTCGTGTTGTTTTTTAGGTTCCTGTGGTGAACCATGCTGAGTCTGGTTGCTGTGAAGACTTCCTTGGATTTATGGCATCATAGGATTGTCATTATTTAACAGTTGTTTTTTCTACCAGTTCATCGACTGAAGTGTGCCCAGTTCGGTCTTTTTCACTCTGTTCTGAGGTAGGTCTTAATTGCAGTTTTTAGAATATGGCCTACTGGATTTTGCCTACTGGATGTTGACCATGGTTCTGCAATGATGATTTGACTATGATTGTACATGAAATTACCATAGTGTGCATTATGATAAGAGCAATACAGAATTCATTACACTTGCAGAGAATATTGGTATCTACTAGGCATGTGCAGAACACTGAGAAATGAGATATACTGTATCTGGTTTAATGTAATGTAATATTATGACTTCTATATTGCCATTATCATTAGAAAAAGGGTTAAATTGATCATCACGTAGACTGAAACCTGAGTAGAAAAATCATGGTAGGCTAGAGAATTCCAGTCAGAACCGGATATGAAACATTGGGTGACATAATAATAACTTTTGTAATTAACATTTAATGTGCTTTGCCCATGAGCATTTAATTCAATAAAATATTCAATTCAATTAGCATAAGCATATTCACTAGGGTGGTCCTACAACTTGGAATTGTTAAAAATAGTTCTCCAACCCGGCATATGGTGATGTCAGGTAATAATTCTGTTAAAAAATTATAAGAAAATAATAATATTTAGGACTTGCCCAAAGCTGACAAAGTTTGCATAATGCTGCTGGTTTCCTCAAACTTTATCTGACAGAGCTCAGCAAACCTTGAACTTGCATACAGGTTGTTGGTTAATGTGCAGCTACAATATAATTGCTGAATATTGGAATGTCATTCGTAAGAATGAGTTAATTTTATTATCAGCTTAAGATAATGACTGCAAAACTTCGAAAATAATCAGAAAATGTAGCCGAGAACATCAGCATTAATTTTGCCGATGAATATATTCAGTCATCCGATTTTGACCTTAGTAGGCTATGGCTGCAGTCTTTGTTGGTGCTGAGAACAGCTTCCTGTGTTCCTCTACAACCTGTAACAAGAACTGCCTTTGTTCTTCATTTCTTGTTAGAGAAGATTTAAATTCTTGCATTAAACATCTTTCTGCGAGATCGTTAACCTCTTTAACAGATTGGGCAACCTCGCGGCTTCTTTGGTATGTTTGAATGAGACCTCATTCGCTTGGATCATACTGTAGAAAGTCATCAGAGAGTTCCACAATGTGGAAGAATCTCATGTTTGATGTAGTAAAGAAGTTGTGGAGTCTTGGAATGGCCTGATTCGTTTTAATGTCTCGACAGAACCTGAATTTTCATTATGGGTCTTTACCATGAGTCTCTTCGACAGCATGAAGAGCAAATTCAGGTCATTTTTGGGAGCCTCTGTAGTTGATGCGCACTGGAACCAGTACTTGACATATAATATGCCTGTCTCAAAGAGTGACACTTCCTTCAGTGATTCCAGACTTGTTCACCATATGAAGGGCCACGAAACTTCCAAGTTATGGTTGAACCTGGCTGCAGACAGTGCAGATTTCATATTGTGAGTGGAATATCCACATTTTAAGTGGGCAAATGGCTCTGGCTATCCACCGCGCACGGTGTATAGCTCCTGGATAGCGGAAACGTATTCCATTTGGGGGCATGCCACCGAGGAAAATGACAGATAGCTCAAGAAGTTCGCACTAGTCATCCCTAGGCTGGAATTTCTCCAGCTCTGCCACTGCAAACTAAATAACCTCATCCTTCCATGATGCAATCATGACATCTGCTTATTCTCTGTGGCTGTGAAAAAGGAGGCCTGATCTATTCTAGGCCATAGATCTTTAAAGTGGCCATCTAGCTCAATGTTGGGAGACTTCGATGCATGATACTTTCTAATGACTTACTCAAGTTTCTCCAACATGATTTCAGAAAATGTGGTGGCGGCATGCCAGTTTGAGGAGTTCTCGACCTATTTCTCTTTCCAACAATATGCACAAGCCACTATTTCTTCCAGTATTTAAGGCTGTAGTATCAAATTATAAAACTTTGATACGATTATGCAAACCCTATTCATTAATGCTATCAACCATTGCATGTGACATTGTAACTGCTGTTCCATCATCAAGTTCTGGTACAGACAACAGCTTTATTACATCATGTCCAGAGACCAGTATCGATATTGGTAACCATGATTGCATCATGGAAGGATGAGGTTGTTGAGTTTGCAGTGGCACAGCTGGAGAAATTCCAGTAACAATATAGCTCATAATTTTAAACAACGAAACTGAAATTATGGGAACATGCGCAATTATCGTAACTTCAACTGGCTTGGGCAAGTCCTAAATAATTTTATATATTGAAAATATTTTGGTTAAAGAGTCTCTATAAGTCATATCACCAAATGGTGGGTTGGAGAATAAAAAAGAACCAACATGAAAATTTGTCATTATGGATGGAACCAGGGCTTAACCGGAATCCGGATCGGCAAACCGATTTTGCCGATTTTGGACTATCCGGAATTATCCGGATCCGGAATTTCTAGCCTGCCGATTAGTAAAAAAATGTTTTTGACGGTTTTCAAACTATAACAATAATTTATAGGCCATTCAGTGATGATTTCCCACAGAGATCATTAAAATAGTTGGATAGCTAATGACGGTCGCGGCCTGCCGTTATCAGCCTGGGATGGCTTTATTAATTACCTCTTTAATGACCTCTGCTAGTTCTCCCTATACAGTGACTGCCTTCATCAGATAGTTCAGGAGGTCTTAATAGATACATTGATCACAGGAGGGGAGGAGGGTTGACTCTCAACAACCCTGAACCAGTCGGCGACGGTGTGAAACATTTGAGAGTCACCGCGGGTTGATCTTTGATCTTGGGGTGGGGTATTAAGACCTCCTTGAAAAACCACTGTATTCAGTAGACAGCACATGTGGGAGGGATCATCAGGGCTAGGAGCAATCTGAAATTGTGCGGAACCCCTCCTCTGGGAGGGCTGAATTAAGCCTTAAGGATACACAGACAGACAGAGACAGACACAGAGTCTTGTGGAGATCTCTTGCAACCCCATTCACTGACCAGCCGATCTGCAGCCTGTCAAATCGACCACAGTCGTGGCCTTTAAACACCCGTTAATTGGGCGACTGGTCTTCGATGTCCGTCTATTTGGTCAGATTACAATCTTTAGTACTATTCGGAATCGGATCCGGAATCGGCAAATAATGGCCTACACTATCCGGTATCCGGAATCGGCAAAAAAAACGAAATCGGTTAAGCCCTAGATGGAACCACCCTAATATTCACCCACAACTTGACTGGAACCCATTAAAGTTTGTACGTATAATAATTCTGTATTATAAGTAACGACCTACATGTAAGGTGCTTTGCAATGCCTATTGCCAGCTTTACTAAGAGCAGCAAACCTTGAACTTGCTAAGGTTGTTGGTATGTAGACATAGGGATATTGAATGTCATTGTGAATGTCATTCATGCCTTTCATATTGATCTCACACTGGAGTAAAGTGAGCTCTGCACTGAGTTCGATAGATTATATTCAAGTTTAAATTTTGAATTTTTTATGTTTGCTTTTAACGCTTTTCTTTAAGGTCGAGAACAGGTCTTTGTAAGCTAACTCGATGACTGAGCTAGAACCCATTATTGACTTAAACCCAACTGCAGTATTGACTTGGGCTGTGAGCAGGTGTTTAGCCTTGAGGCAGTTGTGCTTGATCCTTACACAATACTGCCTGAGCGTTATTCACTATTGAAATACGTTACTGGTATATACTATCTTTGTGGGTGTTACTTAATTAGACTACGGGTTGCTCCCCCCAGTGAAGCCAACGGTTTACAGCCTACGCCCCAGATGCCTTGACTGGGTGCCACCAAAAGCAGACAACCAAATGAGGAAAACATTTATAGTCAGAATGTTGTTTGCATACTAATTGGTCTTGTCTCATAATCTCACTAGTCCTAGATAGATTCTGATGTTTAAGTGAATATACATGTATATTGCTCAATTGCTGATGCTTGTTCACCAGAGTGCTGTTTGGCATCTGTTCATATTAAAGAATATACTTACTTACTTACTCACTTTTAAACTTAGAGAATTGCATATGACCATGATTGTGAAATTGAGGGTCTTTTATCAGTTGAGCTGTACCTTATTATTATTGATAGCTAACTTTCTGTTACTGACTATCATATTTTATTAGGCATTCTGGAAAATCTGCTGTAGGCTTAGAACTGCACAGAATTTAAAATATGCTAGTGTAGCTTTCCATCAAAAGGCTGTTCCATTGGCTTGTGGAATAGTTGGATATACCAATAGACGTGTTGCCTTCATTTTCCAATCCTTGGTCACGACAGTTATGTTTTGCATTTTGGCAGATGTCTTTGCTTAGCTTTTCGGTGCTGAATAAAATACAGACTGTGTAATTAGGGCATGTCTCTAGTACAAGGAAATCCAATATTTTGGCTAGAGAGTTTTGTTGGTGTGGATTGCACAGCTAGTTGCAACATGATGTGTCAGCTACGTGGAGGTTACATCGTGAGAATAACCATGTGTTGGTTGCATTAAAAACCAATGTTCAGCTGAAATGTGGTTTTAACTCTGGAGTCAGTTTACGGTTTCATATTTATCTCCTGAATTTCACTTTGCCCTGAGGCTGTTCTAGTGGGCCGACACAAGGCTGCTACTGCTACCGACTTGATTTATGTGAAAAGCCATTTTCGAACCAGTGTTCTGTTGGATTGATCAATAGATGCATGGTGTCCATAGCTATGACCTCTCTGGACAGTGTCTTTGCAACAAGACTGATCATGTAATAACCATTGATTAACCAGCGGTGTGCTTGTGTGTGATTGGCTGTTTTACACAGCCTATGGTTATGTAGACAAATTGTCAACATTTTCTAACTGGGCCGAGTGATCTGTGTATAAGTCGTGGCTTATCAGCGTTATGAATCTGTTTCTAAGTTTGCTTGGATATTTGGTTGGAGAAAAATTGAAGGTAATTTTCTGTAAAAGATTGACCAAAAATTCTTCCGTGATAGTATAGCAGCTTGTCTGCTGAATAAAACTGTATTAATATATCTGCATGTAATATGTATCTATAGGATTGATTGTTATTGCTAACTGATTTGTTTTTGCTGTAGTTTTCTTGGCTGTTAGTTGTGTGTGTTTTCGATACTTTGTCTTTCTTGTTTTGGCTTTGTGATTTATACCAGACAATTTTTTATGTATAGTTTGTATCAGATTGACAGGTAATGCGTATTTCAATTGGTAAACTTCTGTTAATGTTGGTGTTTTGCTATTCGAACTTCATGATCACGTGGAGAATTTATTGCTCCGGTGGGTCTGGTAAGGAGGTGTTGAAGGTATTATCCAATGCACTGATTATGCTAAACTCTTGAAGAATGCCAGCTACTCTGAATATTTGTTCAGATTATGCGGTGGCCTACAGGCATGTCATCATAGCACATGATTCTCTGACCTTAGTTTATGAACAGTTGTTTCCGTGTAGTACATTCATTCATTCATTCATTCATTCCGAGCATTTGTATAGCGCCCCTTCAAGGAACCTACTCAGAGGCGCTCCCAGCCCAGCCACGGCTAAACAGAGAAGACTTGAGAAGGCGGCAGTAAGCAGGCAAATTGCTGCGAGGCATCAAGCGCAGCTCAAGTGGGAGCCCATTCCAGGTTGAGGGTCCAACAACCGAAAAGGCTCGGCGCTGCTTGAGACACAAACGGGCCCGGGGGACAAGGAGCTCTCCCTTGGCCGAGGAACGCAGAGCCCGACGGGGGGCTACGTCAGAGACAGGACGACAGAGGTCAGAAAGGTATGATGGAGCACAGCCAGCAAGGCACCGCCAAACTAAGGCTGCTATCCTGTAAGAGATGCGCTGCGAGGCAGGAAGCCAGTGCAGAACATCGCGCATGTAAGCAGAGACTGAAGCATATTTTGGAATACGACCAATAAGTCGGGCAGCTGTGCGGAGGACCCGGTCAAGACGGCTTATTAGGTCAGAAGGGAGACCAGCGAGAATCGAACTACAGTTATCAACTCTGCTGGTAACAAAGGCATGAACAAGAACAACGGCAGCATCATGAGAGAGAGAGTGGAGCACAACACGCGGCTGGCGGAGCTGGTAGTAACAGCTTCGCGTAAGCAAGTTAACATGTTGAGAAAAACTAAGCTCTTGGTCGAGCGTCGCTCCAAGGTCACGTACAGTAAGTGAAAAAGTGACATGAGGGTAAGTCATAAGACCAAACAGACCATTGTGTGGCCAGAGGGTGCATGGTCTATGTATATTCTGGCCTACAGCTGGACAGTGCTATTATAAAAAAAACTACATGGCAATAAGCCAGTTTGTGTGCTATATAAGGCTCAGTAGTATTTGTCTGTATTAACTTATGTGAGTACACAATATATTCCTGTTTAAAATTATGTACTTGTACCAGGTGTTGAGCATCTTATAATCTGAAGGCTTTGTGATTTTGATTCTAAGGTGACGATTATAATGAAGAGGTCCATGGTGATTGCAGAAGAACCTGATCATTGAGGCTTGAACGGTTGAACTGAATCTGACCTAAAAACCAGCCTCTGAGAACTTAGCCAGCCCACAGTTAGACTGAATTCTATTCAAATAATGTAGGCCTGACAGGTAACTACAATGGCTAGGCTTATCTGTAGGCTGATGTGTAGGCGCCATGTATTTATGCATATGAGATAGACCAGTATCTGTGATAATTGGTCTGCTCTATAGGCCGGTTAGAGTTCTCTTAAGTCAAACCTCGTGTAGCTAGAACTGAGTGATAACACTGCTGATGTGATATATGTCTCAGTACACAGCAGGAATTCTTACTACATAGGTCTTGGATTTAAAAACTAATATATATCACTCATGTTGTATAGCAAGAGCAGGTAAGAAGGATCATGTTTACTTGCTCTGATGGGCTGTATTTACTGGATCATGTACTCTGCATACAGTTCTTGCATTCTTAACCCCTTGTAAGCCAGTGGCAATATATTTGCCGTTACATGCGGTAAACTAAACAACTAATGTACAGTATTTTGCCACTAACCTAATGCACGTGGATTCACAAGATGTCACTACCAGATACTGTTTAACACAAAAACTTTATAATGTTATATAATTTTGTACATAATGAAGACATCAGCGATGTCTAGTGTGGTATGAACAGCTAGTGGCAAGTATGTTGCCACGTCATGTGTAGCCCAAACAGCCAATGACATATATATTGCCACCACTTACTTTTTTACTGATTTCAATTCAACAATATTATACTCTTGATTACTTTCTCTTACCTATACATAATATGTATTTATATTAACTGTGCCTGTCCTGGGCGCTTCTGGCTTATAAAGGGTTAAGTCAATGTGCAGAGACATTTAGAACTTACATGGTAGGTGCCTTGCATAATAACACCTTTAGCATTCTAGAGATTCATATAGCGCCCATTCAAGAAATCTACTCAGGAGCGGCACCTTATAGGCAGAACTTTCCTCAGAACTGAGGGGAAAGTTATGGCTTGACCCTTTGAAAATGTTTGCTAGTTCAGTTCTTGTCAGAGCTTTCTTAATTCTCCTTGAGGCATTCTATAGAGCATTGTAGACTGAACTGATACTCAGATAACCACTTTCCTTGGGCCCACTTGCACTGATCATGTCAACTGGTGGCCAGCTGTGTCCAGTGTGGGCCCAATGAAGGTGGCTGTCTGGATAATATGCCTGTAGCAATGGAGGTGGAAAGTCAAACGACTCAGCATGACACACTACACAGTGTCATTTAGAAACCCGGATAAAACACATTATTGAATACTTAACCTTCTTCTTCAGGTTTTCTTCCCTTGGGCAGGGTTATACCCCAATGGTGCCACTCCTCTTGATGCTGGGCTTTGGGCTTCAGTTTACTGTATCCATCCACCATTATCAAGTCCAGCAGCATGCATCTAGGTCATCTCCTTCTCTTTCCTTCCATTCTTCCCTCCATGATAGTTCTCTGGCTAGTTCTCAGCAAAGAATCCTCTCTCAGTATGTGACCAATACCTGACCATGCAAGGAAAATTCCCATGCTGAAGCACGGACACACATGCAGATCTGGCGATTTAAGCTCTGCATTTTCCTCCTATGACTAACCGTAACTCTTCCTCCCTATGTTCCTCTTGATATATACAGTAACTTCTCTCATTCAATTCTTGGTTTTTTGTTTGTTTGAATGTATCTTTAAAAGCTTTCTATGTGCTGTGCATTTGCTAGTGCTTCTCATTAAATAATATACTTACTTACTTACACACAGGTTGAACTGTTATGAGAACCTCCTTTAAGGGTCTTGTAATCTGAAATCTTGTCAGAATCTCGTTTAATTATTGACATTGCCAGTTGACCTCTTGTCACAATGTCCTTTAAAGACTAGGCCTACGTACTGTGTGTGCATGGCTGCACGTGGAGCTCTTATCTGAAACCCACAAGTTAAACGGTTTTCAGGTGCTTTTATGTGCGCTGGACACAAGTGTCACATGGACTCACTTGACCTGTGATGAGAAGAACTCTGTGCTTCTGCTGAAGGAACTTCTTGAGAAACTTGACCGCAGTGTTGATCTGTTTTGACTTTGGCAGAGATAGACTTTGCAATCTATAGAATTTCTTCAGCTGTAGCCGTGGATATATGTTGAAAACTTTGTTGACTTCTAGAAGGGGAAGATTACTGCTGTGTTGAAAGTAGCCAGGAGTTTTTGATTTCCAGTGTCAGTTTCTCTACTCCTGACCCAGGGTTTGCAACCGAGTGTATCAGGTGAAATTGACATGTCATTGTTGAGCCACCTAACCCTTAAATAAGGACAACTTTGCCTGCTGATGTAGCCTGTTGCTCTATGTTTGTTATCTGACCTTTGAAGCTTGTGGGCGAGTTGCCCAGTTACATGCACATAATACACATACATTCTATACCAATATTGCTGATTAGCAATTATAAAATGAAACCACTCATTAGTGCAATTATGTTAATTTGTGACTTTAGTGTGACGTTGATGCATTAAGGCTCATGTGATCTCAGTCTATGCAAATAGGCATGTTTATTTATTTTGATGAGTTAATTGGCTAGAACAGTTGTGGATCACACATATGATGACTGATGGTAAGCAAGGGGAGTCATGAGGACACTTGACTAATATCCAGGCACCAGTTGAACTGCCTCTGATTTTGGACTCCATATAGGTTACAGGTAACAGGGTGGAACCTTCCTTGGTTCAAACCTCCAGACTGATTACAACAGTAAGCCTGAGATCTGATGAATAGGTTTTGCCCGTTTCTGTATGAACAGCCTCTTAATGGAGGGAATTTGGAGTATGAACTTTCAGCTGGACACAGAATCCACCTGTTTACATCATGCATACTAAATGTTGCTTTATGGGCTGAGACCTGGACACTCATGTTGAGAAACTTGGCCCTAGAAAGGAAACTTGGTGCCTTCCAAAACAAATGGGGCAAGAGGAGATTTTTGCAAATTCATATATTGAGCACATCACCGATGCAGGAGTTTTCAATCTCATGGGACATACTTGGTCTCAGAGGTGATTGAAGAAGAAGAAGACTTCAGACTTTTGGTTAGGGCAAAAAAAAATATAGGTGTGTTTCCGGTAACAGTGGTTTTAAAATCTGGGTAGGTAGGTAGGGAAAAAATTTTATTTTGTAAAATAATTTTATGCAATGCTGCATCGTTGCATAATAATAAACGAATATATCGTCATCATATTTCACCTTGCTGAGGCCCAAAAAATATTTTTATGCAATGGAAAGCAATGTTATCAATGTCGCAAGGGTTAAATTCACGTGTCAATAAAAAACGAAATATTTTTAATAAAAAAAATATTTTTGAAAATCAAAAAATTTTCCCAGTCGGGCCTAAAAAAGTGACTCGGTCGGGTTACCGGAAACACAACATTATTTTGTTTTGGCCTTACTTGATATAATGTGATAGCAGGCAGGATCATGCTAGGATGCTCTGAGCCTTGATTTTTGGATCAAAAGTAGCTCTAAGAGACCCGTTACAAGACCAAGACATACATGGACCCGGACAGTGATGACAGATCTTTGACCACTGATCATTGGACTCCATGTAGCCTGGCGATGATCCCAAGATGAGGCAAAGATTGGCAAAGAGTCGTGCAAAGGCAATGCTCCATAGAGATGAGGTGTTCAGCTGTGCTACCATTACTTTGGAAAGCTATGTCACCAAGTATCTTGGCTGTAAGCCACATTGGTTGTGCATTACTGCCTGACAATATATGCCAGTGCTCTGTTTATCTTTTAGTGTCTGTTGCGACCATATATCAGATATTCCTCTGAAATGTAAATGTCATTGAGCTCTGATTAAGTGCTTAATTTTTATAAACTGCCTCTCCATACAACACAACGTAATATGTTCAGGCTGGCACAAGTTGTATATACCTCGCCACCATGCATAAATAAGTAAGTATATTACTTTAGTATGCAAAAACAGGTTGGCACACTGCAACCTAGGACATTAAGACAGAGTGCTATACTGTGAGAGATAGAGGGAGTAATCAATGTTGGATATTGTTGGTTAATCATTAGCTTTGGGGACTCTGTAAATATGTTTGAAAAGAACCCTTAAGGCAAAATTCCTATCGTCCTATCTGTTTGGTTGCATAAGATACGTTGTGCCGTATCATCGGCCTGTATGACCCTTTTGGATTGACCTTTTGACTTTTGCATCTTTTACTTGAAGTTTTTGAGTTTGTACTGACTGCTGTTATTGTGATCTTATGGTGTTGATGCTCTGTTAATAGATTACTTACTTACTTACTTACTTATTTACACTATACACTACAATATGTAGTACATTATGTTACAGTGTTTTGTGAAGGGAGAATTGTGTCATGCTTTTCAAATGTAGTCTTACTGAAAGTTAAAGAGCTAGCAGTCTTGTTGATCTTGTCCTAATCAGTGAGTTGTGTTGATTAGTCTTAATTAGTCAATGCTTTCAAGTGGTATGGTCTTAAGTAGCTGTCTGTTTTGTTTTCCTATCTGAAAGAGTCTCAGGCAAGGCAGGCTGAGATTCGCAAATTCATAATTTATTATGTGCAACACTTATATCTGCTTTAATTCATCTGTTGTGTCAAGAGCCAATGCATAACAGACTTTGGAAAATATTTATCTAAGCCTGCTCTAGTTCATTTCCTAAAGGACCACTTTGCATTAATATGAAACCTCCTGCAAGGAGCTTGTATCTAGTTACTTTGACTTTGGAAATTGGTGTTCTTCATTAGAAACGCAAGTCATGTCTGTGCCATAATACACGTGTTGCTGTTTGAATATGGTCAAGGTTTCGTAAGGTTGTAGGTGAAATAATGATTAGTAAGATCGCGTAGAAGGTCAAGAGCTCTTTTAAAGAAACATTGTCTGATACATGTAGGCGTTAGCCTAAGCCTGAAACTTGTTGAGTAGTGTCAGTTTAGAAAATGTTTTAGCATAGCGACACTGTTTTATTTCTGCTGCTAACGATTTGGATATTTAACTACTGGTATAATCGGTGCGTAGGAATTGATTCTGGTATATAATTTCATATATGACTTGTGCAGCCTTTAAGAGTGAAGAAGATACAAAATATAGATACAATAATTTGGTAAATAAGGTTAAGGTAGTCACTTTCTGTCTTTTGATATGCCTTATATAATTATACCTCAGCCATTATGCATTGGTATTCAGATAACTTGTTAGTGGGTACTGTGACCAAACTTCTCAACAAGTAATTGGTTCATGGACTCATGGTATTTATTTAAATGTATTTAAGTTATCTTATACCAACTAATGAATCTAGCCAATTACTGTGAAATAGATATGGTAATCAGCTGATTGCCATTTGGGCGATCAGATTCATAATGTGTGGGTTGATCTGTGAAGAGTTAAACTTTATCAGATGCTTTAGAGATGCTGTGCAGGAAGTGATACGGAAGTTGCTGCATCCTTATTCATCTCCACCACTTTTGAATTCTGTATACTTGATAACTGTTTAAACCTATATATTTTTATTTTAGTATTTACAATTTGTATTTTATTACCATATGTTGGCAGAAAGGACAATTTCCATTGAAAGGCTAGAGTAGATAATGTATCCATAGCTAAACTGCACTCATGTCCAAGTATTGAATTCTAATGGAAAAGATTAGCACACTGTGTTACACAGTGAGCAACAGTATGGTATTAGCAATTAATAAACAACTGGACACATCAGTGTGTTACTTATAACTATGTGTATGGTTGCCTGTTGAGTTACTGCTAATGCTGTTATACGTTTAACTGTTAGAGTTATTTTCTGTTGCAGAAACCAATGCCATTTGCGAGGATGGATGGTGGTTTGGTGAACGAGGCTGTCATTCATGGCCTTACTCTATCCACTGAGCTCGGATCCGATCCAGAGCCTTCGTCGGCTTCTAGTCTGGTAGGTCTACATCTTCTCAGTCAGTTAGTTATTAGTCTGGAGTAAGCCCTAAATATGAGGGTATGGCACATACTTGCCTTTTGGATCTAAAAGACTGTAGGATCCAGTCTCCTGAGCTTCACATGGACTCAGCTGATGGGGTGCCTTGTGACAATCGTGTTCAAGTTGTTTACCAACAGTTGTCTGCTCAGCAGGCTCATCAACTGTGAAGTGAGCATCAAGTTCCAGTTCAAACTGGTTCAACATACCTCAGTAGTGGTGTTTCATTGGCCCATGCTAAGATTTGTCATTTGCTCAACTTCTTGAAACCTCTAAGAGGGAAATGAACACCTCATCTATTTCCCACTTGACGCTACTTTTTTATTCTTTAATGCAGAATTGCAGTCACTGCAGTGTGTGTAGGCCCTATGCTCAGCATGATTTCTAGCTGCTAAATCCATATGCTGCTCAAATAAAAGCTTGTTGCACAGTTTTTTTGTAATGGAAATTGTTCTACAAGAAATATCTGTTTACATTATATTAAAAGTGTCAGTGAAGTGAGGGTCAAACTAAGCAAGCAGTATCAAATCCATGGGACAATCCACATATATAGATTGTTTTTGGATTTTAGACTGTTAATTGTCATGCTAGAAGAGTTATTGAAGACTTCTCAAAAAGTCGGAGAGAATGAAATGAGGAGAGAGTTTTAGTGCACTGCAGGCAGTTACTCTACATTTTATTAGTTTTTAATTGCAGACATGACATTTTACATGCTTTTGTACATTGGCTACAGTTCGATGCACGTAACCAAAAACGGAAGGTTACACTTTATGATCCACTAACGTATTGAAATGTCATAGTGCAGTGCTGTCCAACCCGCGGCCCGCGGGCCGCATGCGGCCAGCAGGCTGATTCTAAGTGGCCCGCCCCAGCTCCCTAAATATTTGCAATTTCTGTAAAAATGAAGTAAAAGACAAAGTCACTGCCTTAATTGCATAGCTATTCGTGCTTGAGCATTTATTTTTTTTACTGAACTATTGTAAAGCATGATACACATTCCATACATACACTATTCATTATTATTATTCCACAATTAATTTTGATACAGTTAATATTTTCAATAAATTTTTGTCGTTGCTTTTGAGTTTAATGGTGCGGCCCTCGGCTTCAAGAATAACTTCTTCAGTGGCCCGCGGGGTCAAAAAGGTTGGACAGCACTGTCATAGTGGAACCTCTTTTCTCGGTAGAACATTGTATGTACCGGTATGTGTATGTGAAGACACTTGGTGCATTTTAAATAACTCATGAAAGCACTGTATAGTAAGAAAGACAATTTTCCATGCATGACATCATTAATGGCTCAGATTCTATGTAGGTCTATGTTGGAGTGTGTCAGTGCTTTTTCTTGGATATATGAATTCTTTTATTATCGTTTGAAAGAAAATTACGATTGTATTCAAATCAAATGGAGCTTTTATGACTTGCACAGTACCGGGTCTTTGGCTTTTTTGATGGGTTTTATTGTCCTGTATTTAAATTGTGGTTCCGGTGATACTTTCTGTGATCTTCCGCTTGCGTGTTGCGATTACTGTACTCATATGTGGATCCAGTATTTCAGAAGCGAGTTGTGATGATCTTAGGTTCCTCTATTGACTTGGAGCTGGTAGGGTGTATAATGTATGCTCAAGTCACTTTCCCTATTACTCATCGTACCTGTTCATATCCCTTAGACGGCAATGTTCATAGCGCTTTGAGGGTCCTAAAATGCACTTTAAAAAAATCCAGATGCATGCATGCATACGTACATACATACTTGCTTGCATATATAATTGGCTCTTTTCATAACACCTTTAAGGAACCTCCTAAAAGGTGCAAAATTCCTTCATGGTGCATTTGCATTATAATGACTTCGAGCAGGAAGGCTTTTGCTAATTAGCTGGGCCTGGAATCTGATCTGACCTTGAGACATCTATAAGACCACTGTCCAAACACACAATGGGATTAAGTACTGATGTTAATCAGTAGTCACTTCAAAGAGAAATCGTATTGCACTTCAACAATAGCAATTATGAAGGCATCTGAAGACTCCATTCGGAAAATTCTTATCGGTAACAGCAGAGAATTATTTGTATGGTTTGCTCATACAACTTTTATGTTTTCTACAATAAAGCCACGTTGCGTGAATGGCAATATGCAACCAATGGTACTAATTGTCTCATTGGTCAGTGCTTTTCAGAGGTATTTAAAAGGTAGTGTATCAAATGTCTTCATTCATACATATGTGATATGTCGTACTTATATACATGCATAAACATTACATACATACACACATACATACCTACATATATATACACTTACATGCATACATGATACATGCAAAGTACATACTAGAGGTCTGCGGGTAGAGCATTTTTGCTACCCGACCCGTACCCGTAACACAGGACTGCTACCCGTACCCGTACCCGACCCGTACTTGAAATTACTACCCAACCCGACCCGTACCAGCGGGTATACCCGTACCGTACTGTACCCGCCACGTAATTAATAGAACTTCTCATAATCCCAATCCCTACCAGTCCAATGGTCTTACAAAGCATGTGGCAGTAATAATAATAGTCTGGCGATCATGGTGATGATCACAGTAATAGTAATAATAATAATAATAATAATAATAATAATAATAATAATAATAATAATAATAATAATAATAATAATAATAATAATACATAATAATAATAATAATAATAATAATAATAATATAATAATAATAATAATAATAATAATAATAATAATAATAATAATAATAATAATAATAATAATAATAATAATAATAATAATAATAGTTTACCTGGGGCACAACCTGACTCGCGTATCCGGAACAATCGAGAAGCTAGCTATCTTTTTCAGCGGCTCTCAATAATTATCCAGCGCTTCAACGCTGTCGCGTTCCGTACTTTTGTTATGCCTGATTTGGAGGAGACGTAACCGTTCCAGATGTTCATTTTTTATGTTTCCGGACAATTTTATATCACCTGAGGGATCATATCTACCTCGAGTAAAAATATAATAATAATAATAATAATAATAATAATAATAATAATAACTTGTTTCGGGGATCCGCAGGAGACAGCAGGCCTCTTTCAGAGTCTTTCAATTTGCACACAACGATTCAGCTTTTCGTTGCACCTTTACACATTTGACCGGTGAAGATGACCTTTAACTCCAGAACGACAAAACATTAAAAAAAATAAAAATAACTTTTATTCAGCCAGCCATAACACGGGAGTTTGGAACAAAATACCGCTATTTGAATAGTTTATTTCTCAGAGGAAAGGGATGACACACTTGGTGTTTCAATTATTCCTAGCCTCAACTACTGTATCTGCATCAATCTGTTTTAAAGAAAAACACGGCTGCTGAACTGCCAGGGTCGGCGTCAGCGACCTCTGACCCCGATTGTCGGGCCTGAAACTCGGATGAGATTATATGTAAAACACTACGGTTGGATTGTGCTAATTGAAACAAGACATTTTGTAACTTTAAATTGAGCATCTATAAATGAATGTCAAGCTCACTAAGGTGCAAGGACATAGGTCAAAACAAGGATATGGTACTTAGACTGGAGACCGCCACTATGATAAGTCTTTCAAGGTGCAAGCCTTACAATTACATGTAATGTCGAAACTTCAGTTCGGTGCGGGTAAAACCGGGTATACCCCACCCGTAATGCTCCTACCCGTACACCCGACCCGCAAAATGACTACCCGACCCGTACCGATGGCGGGTATGGGCAAACCCGCGGGTACGGGTATACCCGCAGACCCCTAGTACATACATATTAAAGTATCCAGTGGTTAAAGTGGTTTGGGTGAGCAGTGGGAACTACGAAGAATATTTTTATTGGAACTTATGCGTTACCAGGGTTCCATTGCATGGTAAACAGTGGGAATGCAAGCAAAGAATTTTGAGAGCAGTGGGAAAGCCGTTCCCACCCACTTTAACCCCTGAAAATATCTGTACATTCATAAATAAGCAATTTATGCAAATTTTACCTTGCATAGCAGAGGACCAAGAGGTGATCTCTCCCAGCATAAACAAACTCTCCTGCATGCACAAACAAAACATTTTTCACTGTGCTTGCTCTTGTTCTACTTTAACACAGAATATAGTCAAGGTCAAATTGTGTTCTGCACAGTTGTAGGACAAGACCTATGACTGCTTTTAGGGTGTGTCAATAAGATTCAGGGTTCACGAGTCTAGTGACTAGCAAGCTTGCCTGTCAGCCAAGAGGTGTGGGTTTAAATCCCCAACAGGCCAGAAAGCTGTTTCAAAATTTCTGTTCCACTTCCCCCCCCTGAGCAGACTCGACTATAAAATGAGTGCTGACCGAGGGTACTAAAGTGAATCTACTAACATTGTATACCCATGTCTGCCTTTCAGAGTTAGCTTAAGGAACTGTCCTTCTTCTTCAATCAGGTTCAAGTAGAGGCTTTTGGGCTACATATGCCTTTGAAACTGGAGTTTAGTGAGATGGGGAGTTATAATTCAGGAATTAAGAATGCTGTAGATGGATGTTCATCTCTTCAGACACTTTATAATAAATATATAAATAAGCTGCTAGTCACTGACATGACCTAGAATGGCTACATATTATATAATTATATAGATGCTGTGTTGTGTTGTGTTATGTATGTGTTGTGTTAGCTATTATAAGTCCATACACTGTAATTTATTAGTGCTTATATGAGAATGGCATTTTGTTTGCTTCAAATGAATTATGGTGTTTATAGTCTGCCACATAGTGTCCGTTTGATTATCTGCTGAAGGCAAACACTGCTCTGAGAAATTAACTTCATAATCATAAACACTGAAAGCACTGGCAGAACATGAGTTGTTTTACATTGAATTAGGGCTGTTGAACTAGTCCGTCATTGATGCGAGGTACAGTTTTAATGGGACATAATGAATGTAAATTTAGAACTGTTATACGAGTCCAGCATTATACAGAGTATAAGGTTAACAATGTCACATGAGTCCAGAAATTGCCTGTCAAGTTTAATACTGCTGTTTAAGTCCGGAATTATCACAGTAGACGGGAAGCACTGTTCCATGATCGCAAAATTATATAATGTACAAGTATAACACTGCTACATGATTCAAGAATTACACATAGTACAAGTTCAACACAATTGTACAAGTCCAGAATTATGTGTAATGGAAGTTTAACACTGTTACATGAGTTCAGAATTGGGCCTGGTACACATTAATTATACAATGACTGGATTATGCTTAGGAGATGCTTACAGAAGTTGACTACCAGTATCCACAAGTCGTATGATGAGAATGCTCAATGACAGATTACCATCGTCCTTTACACGGATACCTGGAGGGAACAGGATGTAGAGGAAGACAACAAAGGTCATGGGTAATTAATTATTAGAGGAATCGGTCAGAATGAAGCTGAACATTGCATGCAGATGTGTTCAAGTGATACAGTTTATGGTAAACTCTTGTTTGCACTGTAGTTGGTTGTTGGCCTACGCATAGAAACTGTTGGACCATGATTGACAGAAGATCCACAAGTCAAGAATTTATGCTCTGCACACATGTCAGGTCCATTATGGAAACCTAGAACAGGATGTCATTTTCAAGATAGGTCTTTGGTAATTGGATTATTAAACATAATCGGTCATTGTAGCTCGGTCATATGAGATGTGTTGAGTGAACAGTTTATGGTAAACTCTTGTTTGCACTGTAGTTTGTTGTTTGTATACGCATACCCCTCTGTTGGACCATGATTGACATTTGGTAAAATGAAGCCTTTAGTTGTGTATCTTGTTATGTTCCAGGATTGTTCCTGAACAAGCCTCTTTACCAGCAGATATTTAGTTATTCATAGTTGACTCCAACAGGCCATCTATGAAATTATGTCGTCTTCTTCAAGTTCTCTGCCCTTGGGCAGGTTCAAATGTCCAATTATGCCACTCCTGTCAATGCATGCTCCCTTCTTCAGTTTATTGTATCCATCTACCATCATCCTTATATACATGTAGTGCTGTCTGAATACAACATTGTCATGTACCTGACTTTGAGTATATTTCATCAGTAAGGCATTACTTACTTGTTCTTGTTTACTGGTATGGTCATTGATAACTAACATTCTTGAGTATTTGGTATTTCATTTCAAAAGAATTCATCTGGTGGACTCTCTAAATGGAGAGTCCACCTAAATTAGAGCACCTACATAGCAGTCAGGTTAAGTTAAGGTAAGGTTACGCAAGGGAAGGTAACGCGATATATTGGGGGGGGCCCGGTGGCGCGTTGGATAACAGCTGGCGTAGAGTGCGAGAGGTACCGAGTTCGAGCCCCGTAGGGGCGGATATGCTTTGTAGGCTGCTATTAGCGCCGTGTATTGCAGGCTGTCTGTTCTGTTAGTAGTTAACTAGTTAAGATTGTTTCAATTGCATAACACGTAAATGTACAGTGCAGTGCGTTTGTCAAGCGCTTGATTAAAGAAAAGATATTATTATTATTATCTGTTTCGTTCGAGCACTTGCCTTATAATGCAGTGAGTACGGGTTCAAACATCCTCTGAGACGTTTACTGTGTAACCGTGAGCAAGTCTTCCACTCACAATTGCTCAGCACCATCGATTGATGCTTGGTCATGAGATATATTAGCGCTGAATAAAATCCTAATAATAAATAATAATGTAATTTATCGTTTGGTACACATGTCTAATCAATAGTTGTCAGAGGCATAGAGCGTTCAACAACAACACATTTGAGAGATTCCTCAAAAGCACATTATAAATACCAAGTGTACACCTACGTACCCCACGTGATGCTTTGCCAAGTTTCATCATTGTTGCTGTAGAATAACAGAGCCAGAGATTTTTTATAGAACTTTGACTTGCTTGTTTGTATTTTTGTCTCGCTGTGTAGGCCTGGGTGACAATGCCACAGCAGTTTATCACTTTGTAGCAGATGCACCTTTTAAAGTTCATAGTTCATCTCAATATAAGCAAATAAAAATATAATAAGATTGATATAAGTTAGTTACAAGTATCAGTTTACTCTTTTTGTATGTGCAATTCATTTTAGTTAAGATTTTGATTGCATTTCATTTTCCCAGTGAATGTATTTTGCCAAGAAGGTACTTAAAATGTGCTGTATGAAGTGTTCTGATACATACTTACATAAAAACATATAAAACAGACAGTAAGGTACTGTAAGGAGAATGTGTGTAAGTACTTAGTAACAGGAGGTATAATAGAAGTGAGTAAAATTGCAAAAACAATGGACAGAATGATAGGTATATTGGTATATTGTGTGCTAAAGTTCTGCTTTCATAATGTCAGATTCTGTAGGTTTAATGATGCATCAAACAGAAACAGGTGAATGGAAGACTATTTAACACTTTAAATTTTTTAAGTGAAATGTTTGACTAAACCAAACACAGAATGTTCTATAATGTGCAATGTGGGGTAGTAAAACAGATTCTGGGGTTTATGGTCAGACATTTATGTCTTCCGGAAATCCTGACCAAAAGCTTATTATGTAATGTGTTTGTTTTGCCTTTGAGTGATCTGGCCACTTAAATGTTACCAGTCATTACTTTCATTGAGTTTAGGAACAAGTGCCTCCTATCAGAAGAGGTATTGGCAGGGTCGAGTTGGAACTTCGGATGTTGAATCCCTTTCTGTAATATTTATTAATATATATTTATTCTATTTTGTGTTATATCGCTACTGCGAATGAGTAGGCTTATGATGTGCAATTGTACATGTTTTGAGATTGGAGCCTAATATTTGCAGTGACTTCGGCCTTTTGAGTTCTCTCATAGACCCTTTCTAGGGTTAGTTTTATACAAGGAACTGAAAGTAGAAAAGAAATGAATTGTCAGAGCAAATGAGTTGTGCTGTGTATAATGTTCAAACACAGGTCTTTGTATATTGCGAGATGCCTGTGCAGCCTAAGAAGTCCTTTTCTTCCTACAGCAACAGTTCTGAGAATGAGAATAGAACCAGTCCATGGCCACCTGTGACACAGATCAAAAAGAGTGACAAGAATAGTTGAAAGCATTAGTGGGAATACCTGCTAGTCAACTTTTTCCTGTTATTATTCAGACTTTTTAAATTCTTTTTGTTCAAAGAAAGAACTTTGTTAGTAAGTTGTCCTGATGTTGAGTGAGAGGCTGTGAAGAGCAGAGAAAGAGAACACTACACACATTCTGAATGATGGTGTGCTGCAGCAAGATCACTGGTTTGTAAAAATGCAGTGCATGACGTGGGTGTCTTGGTGTAGACTTTTTAGATGGACTTGTCTAGAGATCTGCCAAAGGTTGCACATGAGTTTCGTAAAAAGTTGTAGAAACATTGCTTAATGCATCTGTTCTTGGAAATATGCATCTTTTTTAGTTGCATTGCTTCCAGAATAATAATGTGGATGTGTTCCAATGCTATTGTACTTTTGTATGTCAGTTAGTTGTGTTTTATACCAGATCATGAATATTCATGGTGTCATGGCCTAATGATGCTTGTAATAATATTGTGTTTAGCAAATGAGCCTGGATTTTACCCATGGCAGCTGATGACCTTTAAGGCAGGGCTTAATTTGATATGTAAACACTTCTGAAATGACTTGGTAATTTAATGACTAAATTGTTGGGGGTTCAGTTGAATCCTGGTTAGTGCTAATTGTTCCAGGGAACTGGGTTTGCAGGTCATTTAACATTTTTTTAATGTACAATTGCTCTATCCTGGAAGCCAGTGCATCTGACAAAGTAAGGCAGAGAGTTTGCTCCATGGCGTGCAGCAAAGGATCCGATTAGGCAAAGCACTTAATTAAAACATATCCAAATGTGTATTCATGTAGTTCATTTCAAAGGCTTTTAAACTCAGGCTGTATATATATATATATTCGTTTATTTGAAAAAAAGAGACAAATCTGGGTGGCACACCGCACCCAGTTACATGTCGAAGCATAAACCAGACAAATAAAATAATAGATGAAAAGAGTTAACAGAACTCTGTCAGTGATTACGGGCAAAGAGGACTCTAGGAATAAAGTTTTTAACATCCTTTTCTGGTAGCACAAATGGATGCAGTCTAGGACGCAGGTTGTAGCGAGTTTTGGCGAGAGGTGGAAAGAGGCTCCTCAGAACGTGATTGTTATTTCGTATCACTTTACTTAGGAGCCTAGCATCGGCTCCAGCCGCTAAATCCTCCATATTGGGTGACGTCGCCGGAAGGAATCCAAGTCGCCGCATCCGGTTCAGCATTCGCTCCATTCTAGCTCTGTCTTCGCCTAATGTGAACCCCCACCAGGCTGGGGCAGAGTAGAGGAGCCTCGCGACCGATGTGGCTCGAGCGACCTCTTGCAGAGCCTCAGAGGACAGTCCATGGGCCCTTAGTATACGTAATGCGTAGAGCGATCTTGAGCATCCCCTCAGCAGATCGGAAACATGTTGTGTTGTTCGAAGATTGTCCTGGAGGGTTACGCCCAAGATTCGCATTGATGTTACTCTCTCCACATTGCTGATCCGATCGGGTGGTAACTCAATTCGCTGTCTGGCGATCAGCATTTCGAGTTTAGATTCATGATTGATGATCTGTTGTTATTGTTGGTGTTGTTATTACTATTAACTCCGGTGTCTAATGCACAAGGTATCAACCAAAGTGCTCCAAAGTACCAACCTGTAATGAGGTCAATATCCAGAAGATCAGTCTGCCAAAGACAGACAGACTTCAGTGGATTTATAAGCAATTCTAAAAAGATAAGTGTAGAAAAATAGAGAATGAAACAACACTTGTGATTGAGTAGAATGAACAAATACAGAATTATAAAAATTTAGGTCCAGTAATTGGACAGACCCATTCACTAAGAACAGTTCTGGTTTTAGAACATAGGCATTTAGATGACCTTGTTGAATGGTGGTGAGACTTAGGAATAAAGGCTGAGTTTAATTATTGTTCAATACTTTATATTATCAATGAGCCCCAATTTGAACAGGAAGCCAGTGCAGTGATATAAGTACAGAGGTTGCATGCTCATATTTTAATGTGTTTGTTATGACTGCCACAGAAGTTTCTAACCAGTTGAGGGTTTGCAAATTTGACTTTGTAATACCAGTTGGATGCAAGGTATACAGTAATTTAGGTGAGTGGAGACTAATACTTTTGCCTGAGATATCGTTGAGACATGACACCTAATTCTGTGCAAGTCATGAATATGCATGTATGACGATTTGCAAATGCCACTGACATAGGCGGTGAGTGACAACACCCAACTCACGACTTAATTAATTAGCCAACTCAGCATGTGAGTCACAATTCTAACATTTTAAACTGTGGATGGATTAAGGAGCTCATAGCCACCTCCTCAAAGGAAGTGGAATACAGCTGCACAGATGGATGGCAAGAGAAAATGTCAGATGAAATGTAAATTTGAGTAACACCTGCACAGAAATGATATCTAACTAAATGGTTCTTTGTTATACGTGTTATTGTTTGGTCGGATGTTAGTAAATAAAAGCATGATTTTATGTTGTGAATTTGCCTTGAATTTTGCCCATTTTTACAAAATTCTACCATGACTTTTGAACTTTTTTGCCATGAATTTCTACTGACCCTACTCATAAGACAGGCCTTGATTTGGTCATAAAAAGAACAATCCAGCATAGTGCTAAAATTGCAATACCCAGATGCCAACTAACTGTCTTACTTTTGCACCTATTTTTGGCACTAGTATGTATTCCCATCTGGTTCATATGTCAAAGTATGCTAGGTCTCCTCCCACTCCTTGCAACACTGCTTTGATCTCTTTGACATGATGCAAACTTACTAAAAATTTGAAGCTGGGAACTAAGCGCAGAGTTGCTGCCTACATCACGAGAATTAATCATCTGCTAGTCATGTTATTAGTAACCTAGATCCGGTTAACATTATGAGTTAATTGATTACCTCTTTCCACCCACTTCCCTTCTCACTAGGGAGACCTTACCCTTACGTCATAACTGAATCAATTGGGTCTTTTCAGCTGATGCCCGGATCTCTTACTTTGGAGGTGGATGAATTTATTTTGGGTCACCGGATGGACTGACATCCTCGTTATCACGTCATCTTGTACTTCCTTTTCCTGGTGACCTCTTTGGGACCTTCCTGAATGTTTAGGGTGTCCTATGGATGCAGTAACTACAGACAAATGCTCTCTGTAAAGGTCACAGTATCATGTGTTGTGTGGCACAATCCCTATTGTCAGAAGTTCCATTCACATGACCCTCTATGCCCGTCTGTTCAGTAATCAGTGTCAAGTATCAGGACCAGTCCTGTCCTGTCTGTCTGACTGTTTGTGTACATATGTGCATGTGCCTGTGCAAGTATGTAGAACTGTTTTGATTTATTCACCTCGGAAAGAGCTCTGGTATAACTGAACTGCATTGTCTCTTGCCAGTATGCTTGTGAGGAATTGTCATATTCTATATCTCATTAATATTTATGTATGCATTAATATTCATGTGATTGTGATATTTGTTTATTAATATGGATGTATTTGTGTACGTTTATTACTTGTTCTGCAGTTCTTGGACAAGGTTTCTCTAATGAATTCCTCATTAGACCTACCAAGATCACCAGAGTAAAAATTAACACCAATAGATTTTTCCTCTGGCCTTTCTCAGCAGAGACCTCATCTGGTTTGTTCCAGCCACCTCAGCATGGAACTGATGGCAGTTCAGTAACTGTGTTAATGTAAATTCAATAACTGCAGGAGCTTTATTTGTTCCCCTACGCTCTTCTACTATATCCAATGTAAAACCTTTTTTACTGACATGTCAAGGCTATGACAACTCTAGCGAACTAGCAATGTTGCTGACTGCTGTGCATTGGTTGTTCACAGGGTCCTGCCAGCTTTAATTGCTTAGTGCACCTCCACAGGTTGGAATAACCAAGTCGAAATGACCAGGGATTGTCAGATGGCTTTTTGTTAAGTAATTTTTTTCTAGCAGTTTGTCATTGTTGACAATACCCTTGCATTAATCGTCCATAGCATTTTTGCACAATTATGAAAACTCAATTTCTTTGACTTAATACAGATTTTGTTATGCCTCCCAAGGGAGTAAACTGTGGGGTGTTATGGCCATCCTATTGTGTTGGTATTTTCTGATTTGGCAGTCCTGATTTGCATTTATAAAAATCTTGGTTTCTTTGACTTAAAACAGATTTGTTTAATTCCACGAAATCGAGTGCACTGTGGGGGTGGTATAGTGTGGGTGTGATCTTGTTTACCAGCCCTGATTTACGACCGTAAAAATCTCCATTTCTTTTACTTAAAACAGAGTTTAGTGTCCACTTAAAGTTGAACATATAGCGGGATGGTGTAGCTGTCATTTTACACACATGGTATGTGTGTCCTTATGTTCCTATCAGTTTTAAATTAATGGAGCATATTTTTTAATGTTTTTTTACTACATAATTCTGACCTAAATTTTAATGGCTTTTATAAAACTTCAACGATTTTTAAAACAATAGTATGATTTCACTTGGCCAGTGGGAAGCTAGAATGTGTGAAACTTTTAAGTGATTATCATTTGGATTATGAAACCACACTACAGCTGAAGTTTCTGTGAATGTGCATGGGACATCTGTGGGTGATTTTTGTTTTAAGTCTTTAGCACCCAAGATAGAAATGAGTCCTTGAGACTTGAAATCAGGAATAAAACAAGTTCTGGAAAGACTTAATGTCATCATGATATTTTTATTATATTCATTATTATTTAATTATAGTAAACCTTGAAATTTTTAGTGTGTCATAATGCTCCATTAGCAAGCAAGGTTGCATTGCATAAAAAAATGACATACTTTACATGTTGTTAGAGTTCAAGGAAAATGTCAAGTGATTACACTTTATTCACGATGTTCAAACAATTAATGCGAGCCCAGCGGAACAAGGAGGTCGTTACACTATAAGGCCAAAAAAAACCAATGGTGTGTTTCCGGTAACAGAGTTAAAAAAACTGGGTAGGTAGGTCGGAAAATAATTTTATTTTGGTAAAATAATTTTATGCAGTGATTTCCCAAAATTTTGCCACCATTATTTCCATTGAAAGACCGCTAGTTTCCCGAACGTCTCTGCTTTAGTGAATGCACCTATAATGTCGCGATTCTGCATCTCCGGCATGCAAAGGGGCCGAGGATGAGCTTAATGTACCGTATGTGAAGCAAAAAAAAATTTTTAAATTTTCCTTAAAAAAGGACCTAGGACGGAGCCCTTTTTTCACAAAATTTTCCGAAAAAAAATTTTTACAAAATTTTCCGAGTCGCGGCAAAAAAGAGCTGACTCGGTCGCGTTACCGGAAACACACCATTATTTTGTTTTGGCCCAATGTGAATGCACTTAGTAGCAATGATACTAGAGCTGAAAACTAGCATATCTTTTGACTGGCTTTTATTTTTGACATTCTCGTGAAAGAGATCACAGAAAAACGCAAGTGTGTTAACATAGACCAATGAAAGCTCATAAGGTTACTGGAAACTGTGTACAAACTATTTATTTGATATGCAGGTCAAAACAATGCCTATACTTTATCACTGTAGGCCACTAAAGATATCAGTCCAGTAAGTCTTTGGTGCAAGAACTAACACTGAACAGCACCACTTGTAGAGTGTTATAAATGGCTTCATCCACAATCAACATATTCAGCATTACAAACTCGTTGCAAATATTCTATATAGAGGTGCACAGTAAATGAGTGGCTAGCTTTATGTTACTTTTACCAGCATTATTTAGCTTTTGGCAACTCCAGCGACCTCCGTATTCCATCAATGAGAGCTAGACAGTATGGTTCAAGGACTTTTGCCATTGCAAAACAGCCTACTGCCTATGCAACAGTCAGCAGTCACTCCATTGAGAATAGGCAAAACAACAATTTTCCTTGAATTGCATCCACTATCCAGATGACTGAGCACGTCATTGGCTGCCCATGCCATGAAACTAAAATGCCTGTATAATAATAAATTATATAATAATAATGATACCTTAATTACCCATACCCAACCTCATTTTATATGTCAGTGGCAATTTATATGGCTGTAATGTTAATATTATTATTATTTTTGTATCTGTCTAAACTAAGCAGTATTCGATGATACTGAATTTCAAGGTCCCTACACTTTAACCATCTTAGGGAGACCCGATAGATGACTTTTAGAAATACATATGACAACTGAGGTCAATTTTTTAAATATTTTTTAGCTTGAGCAGTTTGTTTAGATATATTAGCATCAAAACTGGATAAATGCAGTTTGCATTTATCTAGCGCTTTTGAGGGGTTTATTTATAAAATCCAGATACATACATACATTTTTAGCCCTCGATTGTAATCAAGTAAGTAATGGTTGTTTAGTGTAGCAGGTCAACCCAACAAGAGGTCTGATTGACCTGCTGTGGAGGATTGGAGATGACTTGCTTTTCTTTCTCCGAAATAGTCATTATGTGAGATGGATGGCGATGCACAGAAACCTGAGTTTCATGAACTTCTTTCTGTTGTGGGTCTGTTTGGGACAATTTGTCTGTACATTAACCTTTAAACTGCAGGTTATTTACATTAGCCGGCCAGTCGTTGTTAAAGGGTGTAAGGTCTTCTGACAGTCTCTGTCTTCTTCTTCTTGCAGAGCTCTTATCTGCAAGAAGTTCATTGGACTGAGCTGTAGACTCTCGTAGGATCGCTTATTTTAACAAGCCATTGTGAATTAAATAGAAATTATAGCGATTTCGGAAAAATAGTCTTGAACTGTTTCTCAAAGAGAAATAGAATGAGCATGGGTTTTTCTCTGGTTAGGAGATATGCAGGATTTCCCTGCTGAGCTGCTGCTACTGATGCTGGAAATTTAAACTGCAGCTGATAGATGCTAGATCTGCAACATCCAATGGAAATTGATGATGAGTAGGAAGTTGAGCCCAGCCTCATCATCAGCCCAGAATCAGCTGCTGGCTTTGGTCGCCGGTGCCAGGATCAGTGCACTCTGAATCAGACATAATAACTGACAGCTCGGTTATTGAAAGTTACAAAAACGTTTCTGATTTTTAACGGCAAAGCTGTCCATGTGTTGTGGCATACTTTGTGGATGTTGTACGGGTGAGAAAGCGTAGTTTCCAGATTGCGTGTAGGGCGTGGTCGTGTCTGTGGCATGCGTCTTAAGAGTCCGCGCTGTGCTGTGACTGGCTGTTGTATTGATTTGGATTTTGTGGAGATGAACAACTGGACATATTCTTCTGTTCAGGAGCTGAAGGGAAGCCAGGACTCGATCGACAGTCGCAAGCATCAGTCGCTGCCGCATATGAAAAGCTTCGATGCGGTCGTCTTCGACGTTCTTCGCGTGGCTCCAGAGGATTTCGCTGTGAGTTGTTTCTTCTCTCTCATTTATGTATGTATGGTACGAATTACCATGTGATGTAATGTAATGATAATAATAATCTTCGTTTATTTTATTCAAACTGACACACTGCAGTGTGATTACAATTCATAGTATGAACAGGTGATCACAAGTTATTACAGGAGTCGAATTTAACTGTTTGGCAGCCATGCAAGGCGCCCATCGCGTCCTACTGCTCATTTTGCCAACGCCATATGGCAAATGAAGGGCTGAGTCGACCTTTGGGAGGTAACGGGAAGCAATCCTGCATCCGTGCTGATCTTCTGCTCTGCATGCCAGTGTGTTACCGCTACCCTAAACCCCTTCCCATGATGCACAGGAGGGTGTATTATTTCTTGAGCATTTCTGTTGCACCCCTTCGAGACTGATTTAGCTGTAAGTGATCCCTTTGCTTTATCTGTGCATCATATGATGTAATGTCATGTGTAGGTTGCTGCCAAGAATTTTGCTGCAACTGTTCCTATATTGTTCATATTATGTGTTTTCATAATGTAAAGATGGATGTAATGGTCTGAAAGTGTTTCAGGACTGTGAGTGATAATAGTCATTTGCTGTCTCAACTGTGTTGTTGTTTTTGTAAGTTATTTGAAGTATTTTGTGACGCTTTAGCGACAAACATTAACTAAAAGGACTGGGAAACCAATGCAGCTCGTTGTTAAAGTGTTAAATGAGTTTCCTATAAATATTTATAGATCTGTGTCTGTTGCTGCCCAAATCACTTGTAAACTATACAGTCGTAAGTCAAGTAATGTTTGCGGAACGCTGACAGAAAATCAGACAAATAGAAAACACTCTTAATTGGTCTTAATTAGGTACTGTTTAATTATGTACTGTGTCATTCGGTTGGACAGAGCATCCTTAAAGTGCTGCTTTAATGAAGAGATGAGTGATCTTATAGGTGCTTGTCTTCAGTTGAAGTGTTTTGTTATTAATGATAACAATGAGAATTAATTAGTGTTTTTAATGTATATTTGCGAATTTCTTGAATTGCAACCAAATAGATATGGTAACAATGATCATCCAGCACAGAGGGTTCTTTCCATCCATGGATTGAAGCAATGGATCGGTTCCAGTGCTGTAAGAACACCCGGTCCCATGTCCTATAAGACTCAATGTTTAGGCAGGACAAGATTCACTTTGAGTTGGAAAGACCCATTGAATTAATTTTGAGCACATACCGGTAGTCTTAAAGGCATTACATGTAGTTTTGTGCCAATGTGACCTATAATCCAACCGCGTTGTTAAAGATGATGAATGGAAAACAAGATTGAAAATGCCAGGAACATCTGCCCAAGTAGTTGATGATGGCAAGAAGCATGAAGGCTGGAATGACTGTTGATATCTGGAATTTGGCAGACGTGGATGGCTGTTAATAGATGGACACAGCAGGAAAAGTACAGGGATACAGCAGGAGTAGTGCAGGAAATTTCAGCCAAAGTTACTGATAGTAGTACCTTTCCTCAAGGTCTGAATCTGACTTTGATGGCTTAAACCTTTTACTGATGCACAAGTGCAACTTGCGCTGCTAGCTATATGGCAAGAACTCAAGTAGGGTGGCTGGCTGTTCAACATAAACACTGTGTCTGCATCACAGAGTTGTGTTAGTCTGTTGCTTTTTATGATCCATCAGTATTTTGTATGTTGTTAGACTCTTGTCTTTGGTATACCGTACTTCCATTAGTTTTAATAGCATTATCTCTGTCTACTATTATCGGACACCCATGTGAACAACGAAAATTACACGTTCTTCTTCTTCCACAAGTGCACTGGATTACCTTCGTGAACTTCACTGACTTCCTGTTGAATGGCTAATATTAAGTTTGAGGCCCAAAATATCTTAATTCGTTTCTAGCTGCATATCACTCTCCTTGACTTGCATTCTTCGAATACTGGCTTGTATTCGAAGAATGCAAGTCAAGGAGAGTGATATGCAGCTAGAAACGAATTAAGATATTTTGGACCTCAAACTTAATATTAGCTTGTAGCTAGAACCTAAGTTTAACATAATTGTCGGAGCATGGGCTTTCGGCTGCCATGTTCCTCTTTTTTGAAATCAGCTACTAAGAAGGGCTCAACCATCATTTCAATCTCTAGTCAAAACACGATATATTCTACTATGACCTGTTCATGGCTTCGTCTTAACCTGTAGCAAATGTACATCTTATTTACTGAACTTGCTGTTCATGAAGCTATGCAGGTGCCGCCCTTCAACATTTCAATTGGAACCTGTGCCAGTGCCTTCTCAAGTACTGGACCATCCTCCTGTAACAGTTATCTAATGCATTACTGTTGCATTTAAATCAGTGCAGCAAGCATATTCAAACTGTCTTAAAATTCAATTCAATTCAAAAAGTTTTATTGTTCCACATCATAATAACAGAAAAAACAACTATCACACTAGTGTAATTTAGGAAACAAACAGAGAGCCCTGAAGGGTCACAGGACCCACTAACTAGGGCTACCTAGGTACCAGATGATGTGGTGATAATGACGGTTCGAGTACAGAGAACCAACAACAGAAAATACATGGAAATCAAAACAAACTTAACTAAAGGATGGCAACACAGCAATTTGAAATCAAAACAAACTTGGAACCTGTGCCAGTGCCTTCTCAAGTACTGGACCATCCTCCTGTAACAGTTATCTAATGCATTACTGTTGCATTTAAATCAGTGCAGCAAGCATTTTCAAAATGCACTTGTTTAGATCATATAGCCATGTCTGCAGCACTTTTGTGAGGTACCTGATACTTAAAGGGCAATATATTAAGTGTCTTGATACATACCTCCAGGCATTCGACTTCAAATTATCATAACTGGGGTCTTGGGTCTCGTTTGTTAAGTTTCATTTAGGGTATCATAACAAATTGGAAATATATACTCAGACAAGTGAGACTCTACATAGGGACTTACAGTTTGATAGCTGACGGAAAAAAGGAATATACCGGAAAATATGCAACTGACTAATTTTGCCCCTTTTTATACCGAGATTTGTCTTCTGATTGCATTTCTTCCACATTAACTCTTCTGACTCTGTGGGAGGAGGATTTTCAAAGGCACAGTCACAGTTATTATTCAATGTTGTATGTGAATTCTGTTCTTTTTGGTATGCTTTGAAATACCGGTGATCTATTTTTATCTGACCTTCTGGTCGTGTACATGTATTTGTGCCGATAAATATGACCCAGATTTATGTCAATCCATTTATTGTGTCAGTAAGTGGAGTCACATTTCTTTTTCAAAGAGGCATACAGAATGACATTGTCTCTAGTTGCTCCTGAAATGCATTGGTTGACCTTCTAGCAGTTGTGAAATGCTACAGAAAACCTGCTTAGGGGCTTAGACACAGCTTGTCTTCTGTTTCTGGTCTGCAGCTTTTGTAAATGTCCATCATACCATTGATATGATATCTTGTTGCTATTAGTAGTTATGCTGCTGTCTGTGGTAAGGTTTGGCAGTTCCCTGTTGTTCTGTGTGCTACACTGGACCCTCTATTGTGATAATTTGTATAAGTGTTTAAAAATTGTGAAGATTTACATTGCATTACATAAGAAAAATTTCGCTGACGCTACTATATGTTGCCTGATGTGCTGTTTATTTCCCATAAACTTTGATCATGCTTTACAGTTATTTTTCCTTCAAACTTTAGTTCTCACATATATACAAGTTGTTTCATAATTAATGCTTGGTAATTATATAAAATTTTGGGAAGTGATGAAGTGATGATAATCTGAAGCAGTAATTTCTGCATATTTTATTTTGAGATTATTTTACATCATTAATTTGATGCACGCTGTAGAGTTGGTTAGCTAGATGTGTTGATAATGATACACTTGTGACTGGTGTAACGGTTTTTATCATAATTGATCTTTAATGTCAGAATGTTGCTGTTTCCTTTTAGAGTCAGATAACTGTTATGGATATTCCTGTGTTCAAGGCCATACAGCCTGATGTAAGTTAACTCATTTTCATCTATGTTTGACTTTATTGGAGAGGATATCAATGCAGTAGTCAAGGTTTATCTGCTCCTGCCAGAGGCAAATTGTAGGGTCTGCTGGGTGTTTTATCTGAAGAGCATGACTGTTCTCTTGTAGATCTGGTATTCAACTTGTGGTAAATAAGCGAATTCTGTCCCCTTTGCCTTTGGATAATATACAGGTGTTGACTTTTACAGTTAGAATTGTGATGTGATGATAAGTCATATATCCATAAGTTTGTATAAGATTTCTTCATATGCTAAGCTGCTTCTTCAAGAACTTGAGTTGTAGATACATATCTATCTAACCTTACATTTCTTATCTTGAATTTCTTATCTTAATTTAAAGCAGAAAGTTATTCAGGGATGAGTTTTGATTTACCAGTAGTTTTGTTTTTTATTTGCTTGCAAGAGAGAGAGAGAGTGATTGATTGATATGATAACTGGGCTATAGACATCAAAACATCTCTTTCAGAAGGGTGTAAATTTGAGAGCTAGGGCATATTTCATGTCGGGAGATGAAATATGAGATAATGTTATTTTTTTTAGAGCACAAGCAAATATTATGATAGGAGTAAACTGAGAACCAGTGAAGTAGATTTATGGTATGATGGGCCATCAGAAGAACACACGTTGGATTTGTACATAAACACACAAATGCCAGAATAAATCTTATTCAAAGTATTTATATTTCTGAACGGTGCTATATAAATGTCCAAATATGTTAATAAATTGATGAGTAAATGATGTCATAATTTCTTTTGCAGGAGTTAACTAGTTGTGCCTGGTCAACCAAGGAGAAGCTTATAAGGGCACCAAATGTTGTGGCGTTCACTCGTAGGTTCAATCATGTGAGTGATTTAATTGCTTTGTCTCATCTTTCATGATTGAGTCTGTGCTTATCAAGTGCACACTGCGTTTCAGTTGTAAAGCACATCCTTCCAGTTGTAAAGTACTACTTTTCAGTTGTAAAGCACTGCCTTCCAGTTGTAAAGCACTACTTTTCAGTTGTAAAGCACTGCCTTCCAGTTGTAAAGCACTACTTTTCAGTTGTGGAAGCACTGCCTTCCAGTTGTAATGCACTACCTTCTGGTTGTAAAGCACTGCCTTCCAGTTGTAAAGCACTACTTTCCAGTTGTAAAGCACTACTTTCCAGTTGTAAAGCACTAACTTCCAGTTCTAAGGCACTGCTTTTGTGTCTGTAGTAAATTTCTTCGTTTTTTGACTGTGTTGCTTAGATCAAACCAAGGGATGCCACTTTGACCAAAATTGTTTGAGTTCAGTTATTAAGTGTCTAGGATGAATGACTGTTTTGCCAGAGGCATACCTCTGTATATGTGCACATATCCTTGCATGGACACTTGCCAGTAAGATCAGTTAGTACCTAAGTGGGTGACAATGAATGGAATGTCACTATTGGTTAAAGGTTACCAATGTATGTTGAACGGTTTAAAACGGGTGCTGCTGTTGGTTTGCTGTGCTTGTGCTGCAGCTGAAAGCTCTTTTCATCTTGAGATGATGCTTCTGAGGGTTGTAGGTAGACGTACTTTTGGCCTTCACTCACATATTTCGGCTGTGGTCTCTCCCTCATCTGCCCGCTGTTTGAAGACTTTTTATTCCCTCGGGGCTGTCATGCTGAGAGCGCCTCTTAATAGCTTATACTGTAAGGGGCACTTTACAAATCGCATGTGTATGTATGCGAAGCCATTGTGTGTGACTGGTGAATAAAATGTAACTGCCTGGGAGTTAGCCAGATAGCACAGTGCCAAAGTTTTATTCATTGCAACATCTCTATCCTGATGATTTATTTGACAATTTCTGATCATTACTACAATCACTGTTGTGTAGCATCCTCTACATCTCTGTCACATACCTGTACAAAGGTAAGCCAGTGAACACTTGTCATTGCTTGCCTACTCTGGATTGTTGAATAAAATTGTGTCTACTGGTAGATGAAATAATTGTCACTCAACTCTTAATTAACTGTTTATTTTCATTGCAGATCAACTTTTGGGTTCAAAAGGAAATACTTTCTGGTAAAACAATGAAGTCTCGTGGGGAAGTCTTAGGACATTTCATCAAAATTGCAAAGGTAATATCTTCATTCATTCATTCAGAGGACTTGTATAGTGCCCCTCCAAGATAACCTACTCAGAATCGCTCCCAGCCCAACTCCCGTGATAAATAACAGTTTTCAGATTATTGTATAAGGTGTATGCAGAGTCTCTAGCTAAAAAAAAACAGGCAGATCTGAAGGAAGATTATTCCACGTTTTCGGCCTAACCACTGAGAAGGCACGACATTGCACCTTTGAAGTGCGTGCAAAGGGAACAGCAAGTTCGCCTCGAGATGCAGAATGAAGATTTCTATGGGCGGTCAAACCTGAGGTTGGGCAACAGAAGTCGCACAAGTAGGCTGGGGCGCTCCCTAACTGGTACCATCAGACCCAGACCGAAATCCTAAATTGAATGCGCTGGGAAACAGGAAGCAAGTGGAGTTCGTCACGCATATAATGTGAGACATGGTCAAATTTTGAGAAACCACCAACAAGCCTTGTTATGCCTTGATCAGGAAGTTCTACCACTATATCTTATCCAGTTATGCTAATCTTTTTTGACTACCGCAGTAGCTGAAAGAACTGGTTTGAAAGTCTACAGAACAAAATAAAGAGCGACTTTTGACCTGATTTGATGGTGTCCTTGCATTGAGTGGCTAGTCTTGCCAAATGCCAGAGGCACTTGAGCTCTTTTTACAACTTGTCTTTCTCGTCTGTTGTGTGATGACTAATGATAGGAAGTGTATCATTATCAAGTTATAGCAGTATAAAGCATTTTCACCTGACGTGAGAAGTCAAGTGGTGGCAAACTTATCGGAGTTTCGCTATACAGACACAGGGTTGAAATAACACCTACAGTGTTGCCTTCGTTCTGGTTCCATAAATTTGTAGTTTTTGGTGTAGAATCTATGGAATGCTCTTTCAGTCCATTTGGTTAATGTCATGTTGTTGGCAATCTGATCGGTGTATAAACATACTTTTTCCAGATTCCATTTCCTCTGTAAGCCGTTCCCTGTTCAAAAGATCAATTCAATGGATATAACCAGGATGTTTGCTTTACTGCTAGTAGTGCTATATGAATTTGCCAAATACATTATACATGTTTACATTAGTGACCATCAATCATTTCCCAGTATAATGTTATGCTATTTTTGAGGAGGCTCAGAAGGCAACTATCTTCAGTCACAAATGAATACCATCTGATCTGTCAAGAGTTTTCATATAAAACATTTATGAATTGTATTGCATTATTTTGTCAATTATTACAGTACATTGTATCTAAGTCTCCCTGAGATGGTCATGGTGTAGGGATCACAAGGAAGTCCTTATCACAAAACCTGCTTAGCATCATCAGTTGATGCCTATTCTTCAGATACATTGTGCTCTAAAAATATAAGTATGGTTAAGTCAATAAAAAGAAATCTGGGAAAAGACATCGTATTATTTAACTTCAGTTTGTCTTTGGGTTAAAGAATTTTATGTTCCTTGGTATTTATTAAAAGCAGAATGTTAGAAATTCTGCTAAATGTTAATGACTGTTCTAATCAGCTGTTTGTGTATATACAATGCGTTAACCAGTTTCTGTTCAGTTTTGAGTAAACTGTATTTTCTTTTTTTGGCTACATCTTTCATAAATGGCATTGTTAAATGTTTGTAACAGCGTCTGATAGACTTGAACAACCTCCATTCTGTGATGGCCATTATTTCTGCCCTTCAGAGCGCCGCCATTTTCCGGCTAACTCGCACGTGGTCTGTAAGTATTCATTCACTCCTTCATTCAGAGGATTTATGTAGCACCTCTTCAAGTAGCATACACTGCTTTTTTGCAGTTTTTCAGGCTGCAAAGTATAACTGGAACTGGGTCTTACTTATTGATGCCGTTTGCTTAAACTATATTGTAAAGTCTTTGTGTAACTGTTAAGTTAAGATGATAATGTTTGTTTTAGTTGTAGATTTTGGGTGTCATTTGTAGATTTATTTTAATTAACAGTTCTATCCTATTTATTTGATTTGAACAGTTATCATGTGGTGGGCATATCAGTAATTTGTAAATTTTCCGGCTAACTCGCACGTGTAAGTAAGTATTCATTCTCTCCTTCATTCATGTGATTGTTTTTAGATGGTACCGAAAAGAGAGAGAACGGCTTATGAGAAGATGGCTGAACTGTTCTCTGAAAACAACAACAGGCAAAAGCTAAGAGAACATATGGAAATCACAAAGCTTCCTTGCATTCCGTACCTAGGTAATGGATTTGATTATGTCACTGTAGTGCCACCTAGTTTCTGGTTTGTCACTATTCTGGAACAAAACTAATGCTATTGAGTGATCTCAAAGACATCCTGAGTCAGCATGGCATTTGTCAGTTTATAAGTCTAATTCTGTGTTTGCTGTATTCTGACTAATCAGAATTTTAGCTTGTCTGATTTTGGATTTACAAGTGCTCTTAGCCAAGTAACTGACTTGCCTTAATCAGCTAAACTTGGCATCAACCATTAGTTAGTGCTTTGCACATCATAATTCAGTTTTCATTGTGTTGCATCTGCCATTTTAGAAGATTTCTATAGAGAAATCATTTGCTAAGCTTTTACACGCGAGGGAAAAATCATACGTGCTGAGTAATTGTCTCTGAAATGAAACAAAATTTCTTATATGTGGCTGGCTGCCTGGAACTCTACAGATGATGACCACTGTAGACACTTTCAAAATATGCTTAGACGTGTTCCTTTTTTGATTAATGATGCAACATGCTCTCTGCCAATATAAGCGTATCTACATTTATATCTTGTCAACAAACGAGTCAGTGATGCTGTGGAATGTCTTTGGGTTTGTATTGAAAGAAATGTTTTAGAAGGACTCCTGATGGTGCTATGATAATGTGTCTGTTTACAATACATTATGATATACCTTTTACTGGAACATAGATGCTTTTTTTAATTGAAGGCTTATATCTGACCGACATATTTTACATCGACGTCGCTCATCCGCATTCTGGAGGAATGGAGTCGGATCCAAGGAGAACGAAGATGAACAACATCCTTCGAATCATATCAGAATTTCAGCAGTCCAACTATGGTAAGGTCTGATGATCAATAAGACTTCTGCTGTCTCTGCCTTTCCCAGCAGAATCAGCAGTATTATATAAATGAAGTGCATAAATAAGTAAGAGACTATGTAAGTAATCACTTTTCACATGTCCCACATACCTATTAGCGTGGTTCAAGATTACATGTAAAAAATTTTTTTTTAAATAATGCTGCTCCACAAGGCTGCCCATATTCCATATGGTTGTAGGTATCTACATGCAAAATTTGAACTGAAATGGAACATGTTTAGGGGTACCAACCAAATAGCACTTTCAATATCAATGTTCGATTTTCGGTTTTCGAATAATAAAGGATTCTCACTTTATACCTGGACAGTGCACAATAATTATTTGCCTATTTGGTAGACTTGCAGTGAATGTGGACTGTTTCACAAATATAATTTCGATGTCTAATGTTTTGCATATTCATGATTAATTAACAATAAAATATTCAGTCACCGGATGGTGACTATGTTGGCAATCGCAATTACAATTATATTTAAAGAGGCAAAGATACACAATGACAAAATATTTCTAGCTTTGCAATTAGTTTAAACAATTAATATTTTAAAGCTCAGATTTAAATACACAATTTAATGTTAAATTTAAACAACTGTAATTTAAATTTAAAAAAAGCCTTGCTAGAAGCTACTACATTGTAGAACTTTAACAGTAAAAATTCTAAATGAAGCGACTATTGGTGAATCCCAAGTATTAAAATTCTAATAGAAATAAATGTGCCGTTTGTGAAGGTGTAGCTGTGTTATTCAGTCACCTGAGGTAAACACCATTTATTTATTATTAATATAAATTGATATTGATCTTGAGTAAGCGGTGTATGAACTAAGATCAATATTAAATATTTTTTATGTGCCATTGTGCCTTTGCAATAAGTAAGTATTGACAAACTTTGACATTAATGACATGATTGACTGAGTGATTGTTCTAAGTAATGCAATACATATATTTCAATTATTCTAGTTAGTAGTTATTTCTAAAAGTAGTTTTATATAATATTTAGATTCTAGAATTTTTTATTTTTTATTTAGATGTGTTTGATAGTCATAGCACAAGCAATGACCAGGAGTTTACCACTAGAATGGCTAGTAGGAAAGCCTGAATTGGATATCCTTGGTTCTGGATTGCCAATAAATAGAGCTATTTAAAAAAACTTTGTTTCACTATCTAGAAGAGGGACTAACAATTGCTCAAAGTGCTAGAGTGACAATGGTTGCTCCCTAGCCATCTGGGGCAAAGGCTGGGATTCCAGACCAGCAAGCAGACTCTGTAATAAGAAAGCTCCGCCAAACGTACGACGAGTAGGCCTATTGTGTGCTTAAAAAGCACCATTCGATGCCAAAAGACTCTTGCAGATACAAAGAAGATATGTTTAAGGCTAATCTGGACGAACTATACGATATCTCCACAGAAGATGCTCTTCGTCAATCAATCAATCAATCGTTTATTTGTAGCCAAACAACAATAAACAATAATATTACAAATCAGATTGCACTTTTAAGTATTGATTGTTGAATGCCACAAGGGAAGGCCCTGAAGGGATCAAAGATCCCGCTAAGAAGGGACACCTCTATTTAATTTCAACAAAGGTCAGACTACTCAAGGACATAAATGATTGTTCAGAAAGAGGGGTTGCATTTATCCAATCATATAATGCAGCCTTCACAAGGATGAAACTCAAAAGCAATATCTATTGGAGCTCGTGCCCAACCACCGAAGAGAATTTCCAGTTCCAACATTTTTAGCAGATATCAGTCTAAAATTTTAAGATCAATAACAAAACATCTACATTTTTTATGTTATAATTCAATTTTTGTAAGAGTGTCATTGATTTGTCATTAGCTAAACAGCTTCAATAAACTGATTCACATTTTCAATGACAATATCTGTTTAAAGCTTAATAATTGTACTCAATGTACCATAGAAAGGCGATTTTTTTAATTTTTCGATGTTTAATTAAAAAGTTGCAGAAAGTTGGTACCAGTAAACATTGTTTGATTTTGTTCAAACTTGGCAAATAAATCACTAATAATATATGGAACAAGGGCAGCCTTGTGGAGAATTGAATTTCCAAACTTTATATTTTTGGACCACACTAATACCTATGAACAAGTTAAGATTAAAAATAGCTACTTGTATTTAATATAGACCTGTGTCTGATTAAATATAACTGTATGTAATTATATGTGTATGAATATGTATCGGACAATTTATATAGCACCTTTTCAGGAACCTCACAGAGATTCTTAAGTAATATAACACACCAGAGCCTCATTAGAATGCAATTCTCGTACATCATGGTTGAGCATATTGATCCTGAATTTAATTCAGCTCGACTCGAGCGTGTGACGTTACTATAGCTAAACCTAAGGTAGATATATATACCGGTAGTGGTGCTTATCTGGAAGTACATTTCAAAAACCAAGATACATAGTACATGTAACCTTATTTAAGCGTGATAGTTGCTATGTCTTTCAAGGAAGCATTGTATAGAGGCTCCAGCATGTAATGTAACGCAATTAAGTGTGTGACTAGATGCCGACTTAATGTAGCTCTAGATTTACTTAGCAATATAGAACAGAGGAGGATTGGAACTGAATACACAAATGTACTAATCTGAGGAATTTGACTCAATTTGCTGTGAGCTTTAACCCTTTAATGGCGAGTGTGTAGTAAAATGTATGGGAAACCAATGCAGCTCATCGTTAAAGGGTTACATGACTGATACCTTATGTATTAATTAGGTTATTGTTTCAAAGTAGTTCTTTGAGATTTATCAGCCTAGTCAACAAGTGCAGTCCAGTGTAATTATTGATTTCTTAACTTGATGGAGTTATTTTATGAGGATTGGTCTAACTGTCGTTTGCCAGAGTTTTGATTTAATGTGATCTTTACGAATTGTGAATGAAAGCTTTCTTGAAATGATGATTGCAGATCATCTTCCAAGATATGAACATATCCAGAACTACCTAAAGTCAGTTCGATACATCGAGGAATTACAGAAATTTGTGGAAGACGATAATTACAAGTTAGTTTCTCTTCAGAATCATTTGCTCTGCCTTATCGAATGCTACTCAAAGCAGAGGATCATTGTTAAATCGTTTCTTTGTAAAATCTGCCTGGTACGCTAGAGTTTCACTGTGAAAAAAGAGCCTATGCCAAAGAATGGTTCAGTTGATCTTATCGTAGTGGGAGCCAAAGAAAAATAAGCGGAAAGAGAACAACAGAATTCACTGCAGACAACTTGAGCTGTGCTGATAAGAATGTTAGCCACTGAAGCCAGTGATGGTTTATTGTAAACAGATGTTGCTAGCTCTCCTGTTTTACTGCACTGAATCCATTCACAGCGACTTGCTATAGTTTTCAGATGTTATCAGAAGATCTCTTTAGGATCATATAAAAACCCAGAGTATTTGTCTGTAATTCTTCTTTGAGACACAGGATGGTTAGGAGTTTATCAAAGTGAACTGTGCTAGAACTGAACTTTCACTCTCTGGTCCAATGACCAACAGTGGCCATCTTATTTTGCACACATTAGTTAGTGAGCTTGAAGTACTTTACGAACGCACTGCCTGTGATAGGAACACATCCAGAAATACCTCTGTTTTTTGGATCCTCTTTGAATTGTTGAGTTGGATTTGCTTCTTCACTCTTAGATTGTCGCTGAAGATCGAACCGCCTCCACAGGCGGCTCCTGAAGAATCGACCGACCAAGACGAGCGCGTGACGACGTCTTGCATCCCGATTCCCTACTCTCCCGTCTCCAATCCAGACTCATCAACCCCAGTCAAGGGTTACACGCTCAACCAACAGTCATTCATTCCACAGCACAGAAAGACAAAGAGCCTAGGACCAGAGTTAGTAGCACCGTTCTATATCAGTCTTGCTTTTTGGTATATGTTTTTCACACTTTGTATTTATATATTCTCCTTTGTTTTCTTATGTAGCTATTTAATTGCTGTTTTCTCTACAGAGGAAATTGTTGTTGGTAATGAAATCTCTTGTCAATCTCTTGTAGCATGAGCCTTAACCTGTATTTATTTCTTGCTCAGTGACATGTTTTGTGCATTATCAGTACCAGACTTTCTCCATGGAGAGAATGAGAGGCAGTAGATTACAACATGCACTTGTGTGCATTTGTGTGTGCAGAGTCAGACAGCTGTTGCTTGTTTTTCTGGTAGGCTTCTTTGCACTGCTAACCAGTTCAAAGGTCAGTCGTTGACTACAAAGGTTCTGAGTCCCTACGCTTGCGGACAGCGCCATCTGCTGGACGACAGCGTATTAGACGAAGAGCCATCAACATCCAGTCTTAATTCACTTCAAGCAGGGGGTAGGAAACCAGTCTATCATGAACTGAAACCTTACTAATATAGTATTCTGTGTTACAGTACCTCTTTGAACTGCAGTGCAGAACATAGTCAGTTATTTTGGATAATATGCATAGTAGCACAACTTGTAGTTTTTGGTTGCTTTTAGTACACGCTTGTCATTAAAATGTTAACGTTTTTGTTCATAATGTTATATCCTGGTTTAACTTGAGGCGCAGTGGGCAGCTTGACTATTAGTCTTGCATGCTGCATGCAGCTGATGGTTTGTTGGTGGTATTTCAAAAGTTGATTGTGTTTTGCATTTTATGCGTGATGTGCTCCATTGGCTGAATATTTCTCAGTGCGTTGAATTTAGGATTTCAGTCTGGGTCTGGGGTTGCCAGTTAGGGAACACCTCTGGCTACTTGCGGCAGTTCTGTTGCCCCATTTTGAGTTTGGCTGGCTGCAAAAATCTTTGATTTGCATCTCGAGGTGAAGTTGTTGTTCCGTTTGTGTGCGTTTTTAAGATACCACATTATGCCTTTTCAGTGGTTGGACTGAGCACATGGAAAAACTTTCCTTCAGAACTGCATGTCCTTTTAGCTAGGGACTCTGCATACACCTTTTGCAAGCACTTGAAAACTGTTCTTTATCGCTGGAGTTGGGCCTGTAGAGCCTCCGAGTAGGTATCTTGGTATATAGTGCTCTGAATGAATGAATCAATTAATGAATGACTGACATCATGTTTATGGCATGTTCTGCCTTTTTGAATCAGGCTCAGATTTGTATCAAGCTTTTCTTGGATTGCTTTTGATTATGGAAACATTCTCATTTCTTTGTAGGAGATTGTTCTGTTGAAGATCTACATTCAGAAAGAGACAAGGCTTCCAGGTATTTTCATGATTTCATGGCTTCGTTTAAAGTAGTGCACTCTTTAGTAATAGCAGTGGTACTTGAACAACCAGTTTAACAGTCGTGCATATTGCCTCGTGATTTATTTGCTGAATCATAGATTACCATTTTGTGTCATTTTGAGACAGTCTGTGAGATTATGTCTAGCCCAGAGGCACTGTAGACGTTTTCAGGTTAGAATAGTATGTTTTCGTGTTGTCTTTGTGGAACATGGTATCTGATTGGTTAGAGCGCTCGCTTTGTAACACAAAGAGTACATATTTGAGCCTCCTCTGAGATGGTATTTGTGTTGAGCAGTCCTTCACTCGTAATTGCTCAGTGCCATTGATTAACGCTTGGTCATTAGATAGTGACGCTTAATAAACGTGTAATAATAATAATATTAATAATAGACTGGCTTGCAAATGTTGTCCATTTGTTTGTTTAAGGAGTAGCTTTGTTTTCATGATTTCAGAACATCTGCTGAACAGGATTCTGTTTCTGCTAAACTGTATAAAGCTCACTATGAATGTGAAGGCTGCCTAAGGCGCAAGACGGTCCTCAAGAACGGAAAGAAAGTCACGGTAGCGCCACGTTCTTATTTACGTTTTTAAGGAAGATGCACTGGCCGTTTGTTTCAGTTGTGGTTCGTTTGGCATCACTAGGCTATAAGTCATTCTGGATTACTTTTAAGCATTCATTCATACTTTTGGTTCAATGCATTTTTGCTAGGACTATTAGGCCTACTTAATTCCTGCATCATGTACAATGTCATACATGACTGTATGATGATCTTTATAATTGTATGGATTATGGTGATTGTCATGGTCATGTTTATGTTAGTGTATAAGTTTGTCCGTTGGCCTACAGTTGTTTCTTTAATGTCTAGAATGTAATGTGTAAGTTCAGATGTAATGCATATAACAGCATCGTGTAATGAAGGTGATGTTAAAGAGTTTCAGTTTGTGACTCGGTTTAAGTCCCTACACTCTGACCAATGTGACCATGTTTAGGATGCTCAAACCTGATCAGAGATGATAGCCATACTTCACCAGCTCAAACTTTCTGGTTTGGTTATAGACTTATTTTGTTAATTTTTAACAGATGTCTTCCTGGACGAGATACTGGGTCTGTTTATGGCAGAAGCAGCTCCTTCTCTTCCCCTCTAAATACTTACATGGATCGGACAGAATGGCGGTGAGTTCTCATTGTCCGTTAGCCTACAGTTGTTTCTTTAATGTCTAGAATGTCTTGTCTAAGTCTGGTGATTTTCAATTGATCTGCATGTAATCCCATATATACATATATACATTTTATATATTGAGTGAGTACCGTTATGCAAAAACCAATGGATGAAATGGTCATCACTCAGGTAGTACACTGACTTTTGATGAGAAATATTGTGCCTTTCTGTCTCATATGGTTCAGGGGAATTTTAGGGAATGCGATCGTGTAAGTATGTATGAGAACAACATGATATTGTGCATTTTTTAGTACCTGATAATAGTGCTAATGCATGTAATGTACTATAATAAGTAATGTAATCAGATTACACTGCATTATTCTGATTACATTATACTCTTTTTCTCGATAGCTACAGAAGTTTAATTCTTGTTACCTCTTGAATGACTGTGTTTTGTTGTGTAGTTCAAGAATGATCCCGTTAAGATGGTGAATCTGGAAGGATGGAAAGTCGTCTTAGAAAACAATCCCTATCATCCGGACACATTCGTCCTCACAGACATGGCAAAAGGTAGTTTCAACGTCTCTTATCTTTACAGTGAGATGCTCTTTCTTATTAGGCGATCACTTTTATCTTTGCATTTATAAGTCCTCTGTTTCATCAACCCAATGCTAGGTTTCTGCTCTTAGTTCCCCCTTAATCAGTCCCAGGTTTAAGCAAAATGTTTTGATCATTATGTCCATCGCTATTGATGCTGTCACAATACACTGTGAAGTATGTTATAGTATGTTAAAGGTACAGTGTGTATTCTGATTTCTGTGAAAAGGAGGTTACATATGTTGCTTCAATATCTGTACTATGCAATTTCTTATAACACTTTTTTATCGTAAAGAATGGTAACTGCCATAAATTGAGGTTGTATTGCAATAAGGTCATTTCTTGTAGCTGATCTAAATGTTGGATTCACATTCCCAGACTATGTACTATCAAAAATTCATTCTGGTAAAATGAAAGGCTATAAGTAGGCATCATTGTAAATTTTGTAAACTAGTTTTCCTTGACCAGAGGCACTAATGGCTGTATCTATGCAGCAATAACCAGACAAAGAAAAATAAGTATTGTATTGTATCCATAAATTTATATAGCGCCTCTTCCAGTGCACACTAATCAGAGGCGCTCAAGTGATGAGCTTTAATAAACTCTAGTGTAATCTGAACCTCCTGTTACTGACCCAATAGTAATATTCTATGTAATTTTATCAACATTACAGATTTCTAGTAATTTTAACAAAATAATGGGTTATTTAATTGAAATAGCAGTTATTATCAGCACTTATCTATGTCTCATGCGGCGCAGCATTAATTTTTTATGTTTATAATGTGATTGCATGTTTTTGTGACAGGATGCTCATATAAATTTCGAGCTGGAAGCCAGAGCGTTGCACTGGAATGGTGCCAAGCACTTGACGAAGCCACAAAAAAACCAAATGGAACTCAAGTAAGTGTTAAGGCTAATGCATAGTGGTCTGTAGCCGAGTGAACTGTTAGATCAATTCTTTGTACTAGTTCTGCTGTTAATGATCTGATTTGGATTCCATAATTTATCTCTTGTGTCTTCATAACACAACATGGTTTACAGTGGTTCAGAAGACTAAAATCTGTGTGAGAACCACCACTAGGTACATGAGGTGTAATTTGGTTTAGTTGGCAGGTTTGTAGCACAAATCTGAAGGGCAATTCTGCTTGTTTAGTGTCCTGTCATATGCTGAAAATTGTTAAGGAGAAAACTGATTTAGTCTGAAAAACAGATCGGCAGCATCAGTTCAGCTTAAAGACTTGTTTTCTGTATTGGTTTGCCATTTTGCTCTGACTGAAAATTCCATTGCGTCTTACTGGAAAAGTGCTTTGCTTCTGACTCAAAATTGAACTTACTTTGGACTGAGAATTGCACTGCTTTGGACTGAACTTATACCGCTTTGGACTGAACTTACACTGCTTTGGACCAAACTTACACCACTTACGACTGAACTTAGATTCCTTTCGACTGAGAAATGATGCAGTGATAACTCCTGGTCAAATTGGTCTTGATATTTTTAAGTTGTGTGACTGAAAGATAAAACAGTAGGAAGTGGCCTTGTGCATGAAACTCTGTTTTGATGGAAATTTATGTTGTACATGCACTTATCAGGAAAATGAAGTTTCATACAGCTTCGTTTTGTTGTTAACATGTTGCTAACTAGTAACTATCTTTTTCATTTGGCTTTATTGTGACATGCGGGATTGTGTTTCTGTTTAGGTACCTGACAACCTCATCAGTTTTGAGTAAAACGGACGTTACAACCGGCATTCCATAAAGGCGCAAAGAAGATGAGCCAGTGCTGCTTTGCTGCAACTACTGCTGCCTTGCGTTGTGATACCTAGCGGATCTGAATGTAGGATTAATATGTTAGCACGGAGAGGAATGGCTTCAGTGAATTGCTTTCTTTGTAGATATGTCATGATCTTCCAGCCTCAGAAACTTACAGGGTGATGATGTGAGCATGATAATTGTTGGAACTATGCAAACGGTGATTGATGGTGCCCAGGAATTACGAGATCTACTGACCAGGGAAGCTTCCAGAATGTGGATGGTGGGTGTTTAACGACAGATTAAATACTCAGAACAGCCAGTGGGTCAATTGTAATCGCTGTCAGCTGCAGCGTCAATGCTTTTATACTTGTATTATCTGGCTATTATCCTGCAAATCCACTTCTCAGTCACAGTTGCAAATACTGCGTGAACTGCATCAGTGACTTTGGAATTCGTTGTGCTGTGTATATACAGTGGCTGATGCAAAAGAAATGCAGCACAGCCGTGACTCGGTCGTGTTCTGAGTTTCGATTGCTGACAGTTCCAAGTGTCCGGATCTAAGCTGAAATGTGTTCAGTAATGCTAATGGTCGATCGAACCTTTCAAATTGCTCGATAACGACATTTGTTTCGAGTAACCGCAACATTTGATCGCATGGGTTTCGCATCCACTTTCCTCTGAAATTGTGAATTTTGTGACATAGTTGCAACTGATGTTTTACCTGATTATTCTAAGTTGATAGTTTTAATGTAACGGAAGCCACTGTCTGAAAAGTTATGACATCAGTTATGGGGTAAATGACAATTTAGGTGCTGCCCATTCAGCAGACTTCAAATGCTTATGCAGTATTAGCCTGTAGTTTAGATTCTATGGTTTTTACTGTAATTGTTCACCAGCAGCAGTCTGTGTTGAACTACAGACAGATCATGAAAGCAAAATTATTGGAATTGTTTCAAGTCAGAGGGCAAGGGCCATTGTGGTTGTCAGCCAGAGTAAGGCAGTTTAAGAATGGATGGAACTTTACAAATTTTGTGTATTTTATTAACTTGTTAAATCAATGTCTTGACTGAAGAGTGATGTAAAAATGTTCTGCAAGCATAGTGACTTGCAGAAACATTCTGTTTTGGCCAATCTGCAATGCAAGAGCCTCTCTGGATGAGTTTGAATTCCAAGAAATTTCTGAACGAAAAGCAAGTGAACTTCCCAACGTCTTTTCTATTACGACAAGCGTTGTTCTCGTTTAAGATTACCTGTTTGAGGAGAAGCTTGTGTGTATTGTGTTAATCTGAAAGTAATTGGAGCTTCTTGTGGTGTGAATAGAAAGCAGCGGTGAGACTGCCTGGAGATTTTCAAATTAATAGGTGAATGTACTGTGTGTAAGTCCATGGAGCCTTCAGTATTTCTCAGAGGCTTCTGCTAGTAAGATGATTCTGAATTGCTTCCTTAAAGGCAAGACTGATTTTTACAGATTTTCGTGAGAAGATTGTACATGTGATCTGTTGATGGGTTCAATTCTTTGAGTTTTCTATTGATGAAATGTGTGTTTTACAGCTAGTGGATTATGAGGTGAGAGTGTGAAGATAATGTAAATTTGTGTTTAAGAATGTTATATTTTAGAAGCTTCTGTACGAATATTGCTGTACAAAATGTATATCGTAGTTAAATATTTTTGATAAAGGTCAAATAGTGACCAGTTGAATACTACTGCTGTCTGTGGTCTTTGTAAATATGTTGTTTGTGAAGAATGTGAAAAGCTCTGGTCCAACACTTGTCATCTTTTCATGTATTCAAAACATATGATTCAAAACATATGATGGGCTATTATTCATGTTCCAGGTTAATTGCAGTGGTTTTAACAGACTAAAAACGTCTTCTGAACCACTTAAGACCCTTGTTATGTTAACTGAGAGATGCATTTGTGGCTTTTATTGGGAAGGAATCAATACTGTTGGGAAGGTTTTTGAACCTGCATATGAATATTGCCCAAGGCCACAGACTTAAAGCTTTAACACACTTTGCGGATGATACTAACTTTGCGTAAGTACAGTTTGTGGTCGATACCAATCTACCTCTTCTGGCTCGGGCTGAAACTTCTTTTGCAGTTCAACATGACTACTTGCCTTAGCAATACCGACAGCTTTCAACAATGCTACAATACATGGGCTGTATTGTTTGATTTAGCATGCACAGTGCACACCTCCTGCTACAATTTCAGGGTACTGAACTGATCTAATGAATCGGAAGAGATAGATGTTCTCCTTTCTAACAGGCATTCCAATGTGCATATTAGTGAAAGCTGCAGTTCTAGCTTGCAGTTGCTGAGAAACCAAATGTGAACCAAAGTAAATGGTAAAATAGCACGTTGAGTGATCTTGAACTTCAAAGTCGTATAATGGTCAAGTGATGCCGATCAGTGGCATAACGAAGAGGGAGCAGAGGGGGGCCCCCTCCCCCCGGCGCAGCACCAGAGGGGCTAAAAATTATAGCTTTCAATGGTACACAGTACTATGAAAATAACGATTAAAAGTCAACAAAAAGATTAAAAGGGGGCACAGTCATCAACCCTTGCCCCCGGGCGCTGAAACCATTTTTTAAGCCACTGATGCCGATTATGACTTTGTTGGATTTCCACAACCTCAAAGAACCTATCTTGGACAGAATTTCTCTTTATCCTTCACAGTCCCTGAGAAATTAATATTTGACAATAGCGGTCAAACGACCTTGAAAATAAAGGTCTTCCTATTGTCCTATAATGCTACAAATTGCTCCTTTTACTTTTTCATTCCAAAAAACCTAGCATTGACACAAAAATCAATTTACGGTAGCTGAAAATATCACTTGTAGTTCTTGTGATAGCCTACGCTGTGGAGTAAAATTACCCACAGGTTATGGCATATATGCCTTCGTCTCCTGAATACAGGTTGTGGCACAAAGGTTAGAAATTTGTCAAGTTTATGATTACAGAGTCCACCTTGTAACAGAAAACGGTGAGCAGATTACAGTGATGTGCAGGGCCTTTGTAGGGCCTTTGTTCTTTGTTGAGTCTGTCTGCTTCTAGTCTGCATTGGTTCAATGCTGGGAATTTTTATCAATCCAACTTCTACTTTAAAAAAATTATTTTGATCAATCCAACTTCTACTTTCCAAAAAAGTTTCATCAATCCAACTTCTAGTTTCACCAGAAACTATTTCATCAATCCAATGTCTACTACTTAGAAGCGTTCTTATATTGGCAATTTGGCCTAGCCTACTGATGTGGCGCCAAACTGTTCGGCGCCAACAATTTCTCTGCGCCCTATAGGTGGCGCCCAAAGTCCTGCTTCGTTTGAAGGGTGACTGATAAGCGCTGGAACGGAACAGATGACTTGTCTCGCCAGGGCCGTATTTATTTAGGTGGAGGCTCCATGCATTGCAACGCTGTGGTGGAGGCCCCTTAGCACGCCGCAGGCCAGGCGCAGATGATGCCTGAAAGTCTGCAGTTATAGGCTCACGAGTCACGACTCGCGAAACACCACACGTCAACTCCAACATATCCCCAAAACAAAGCTGTAATTGAAGCTTGGGTAATCTGTCGTGTTAGCGTTCTAAATTATTCGCCCATTGTAGCATTATTATTTTTCATCAGTCCAATTTCTACTTTGGCAAGAAACCTACTTTGGCAAGAATCCTTTTAATCAATCCAGCTTCTATTTAGGCAAGAATTACTTTTCATCATTCTAACTTGTATTTAAACAACAATTATTTTTCATCAATCCAACTTGTATTTAAGCACGAATCTTTTCATTAGGCCTAATCTCAATTCTATTTGGGCAAGCCCTTCACTCGCAATTGCTCATGCGCTTCGGCGTGAAACTCCGATCCAGTGTCCACTCTGTAGTCCGGAGCGCCTCTGAGTACAAGTGCTCATACATACATTGCTTATTATGAGCTGCTTTACCCGCTGCCACACCGGCGCTTTGCGATGATAAGTGCTCGTTTGATGCTTTCGAATGTAACCGGCAACACGCCAATTCAGCAACGACCTCTGGACTATAAGGTGGAATAACCCATAATTTTAATTATGGTGACACCACATGATGATCATGATGATGGCCCATATCAAGCCTTTTGACGTCAGATCTGGAGAGGCTCTTTGATGGCCGTTATTTTGGCTCTTGTGAAAACCCACGCTGTCCACCAAATCACCTTGTTGTTGCTGTTATAATAATAGCCTAATAATGATGATGATGATGATAATGATGACGACGACGACGACGATTATTATTATTATTAGGCCTATTATTATTATTATTATTATTATTATTATTATTATTATTATTATTATTATTATCAGTGGTTAAAGTGGTTTGGGTGAGCAGTGGGAACTCCGAAGAAGAGTTTTATTGGAACGCATGTGTTATCATGGTCCCATTGCATGGTGAGCAGTGGGAACGCAAGCAAAAATTTCGAGAGCAGTGGGAACGCCGTTCCCACAGTTCCCACACCACTTTTTAAACCCTGATTATTATTATTATTATTATTATTATTATTATTATTATTATTATTATTATTATTATTATTACTGCTACTATTAGACCTACTATTATTATTGTTAATATAATTATTATTATTATGATCATTATTATTATTATTATATTATATTCATGTTAGATTTATTAGCCTATGTTTCTTATTTATGCTAGGCCTATTATAACTTTCTGGCCCTATATTATCTTCATAGCGACTTTGTTTTTAGGCCCTTAATCCTACTGAGCGCTTCTATCCAATCGGTGTGCCGCGATTAAGCGTTCTTAGAACGATGTCGAGGTCTCGAGATAGCCTAACGGTTTCGACCAGTAGCCTATCGATAAATGTGAAAACGAAATCAGAATTGACGGTCATGGATTTTGGACGACACAGGAAAATTTTCAGTGTCGTTCGATTAACTTAAGGTCTGAAGATCAGAATTATACAGAACTAATCTTCATCTAAAATCGGAGCACTATAGTTCGCATTGTGCTAGAAGACTCTGGAATAGACATATGTAAGCTTCATTTTGCTATTTGTGAGTTTCGTAGAAATTCGTATAATGTTTAGGATGCTTTGACAAACTATAGTTGGAATCAGCCGACAGCATTTACTGTTGTCGATCTAGGTAATGATTGCGTTTGCATTTTCACTTTGACATAATCTTACCTGCATTTTCTGTTTCTCGTAAGCGATGAATGATCTGCTGTGTATTTCGACGGATTAATATTGTGGAACTGAACATTCTCAGTAATTATATCAATCGTAGGCTAATCATTCACAGTCTCTGGAGTTTTTGCCTGTTGACCGTTTATTTTCAATCCAACGATCTTCCTCTCAATTAGCCTATCTATTTAACGCTTCTATTCAATCCAAAGATCTTCCTCTCAATTATTTATTTAAAATTATTACGGTTCATCCCGCCCCAAAGGAATTCTTAACTGCTTTACTAATACGTTCATTGCATATCTCTTTTCTTTTGCCCCCTCCCTTCCTCTCTTCTCCTCAATCCTTTTCATTAGTTTCTTCAAGTGTGGTTATTGCGAACATTATAATTATTGTTGTTATTAATTTGTTTTACATCTTACGCCACTGATGACTTTTCTGAATGCCAGTCAATCAATATAAACTTAGTGATATTGCGCCCTTCAAGGTATACCTACTCAGAGGCGCTAAAAGTGCAATTATGGCCTTGACCCATGCAGCTCATTATTCAATGAATCGGATGCCAGTCTCGTCCACCGCAACACGTCTGAATGGGTGCCACGACTGCCACGCCCTTTGCCTCACCTTGTTCTCATTTGGCTTTGTCCTTCCCATCCTCCTTCGCAGAGATCCGGAATCAAGCACCACATACCACGACTTATAGATTAAGCTATGCTGATCCGAATTTCTCTCGTTGCGCGGCCTCCGAATCGCCTAATGCAGAATTGATCAGGTGTCCTCATAGTCGCACTGTCCGCACAGTGTGTGAGACCTTCGTGTTGTCTGGGTACACAGCTATTGAGATCGCAAGTTTATGTAATGTGGTCGTGGACCTGTCTCATCTGAGCTCCTGGCCATGATTAAGGTTTTCCGGTCTCTCTCGTTAATCAGTAGGCTACTACAGCTTAGATTAAGCTATGCCGATCTTGCAGGGCTAACTTTAGTATTACGGGGTGGAGTACTTGGATACCGCCTCCTCCAGCAAGGAATTAAAATTTGATCCAATGTCGTATCGAATAGGCCTAATCTTCTCCCTGAGTTAAGGCACAGACTTCTAAAGAACAGTAAAAAAATTAGATGTGGACGTATCCATTGGGGCATAACTCCTCTTGTCCGAATCTGAGTGATGCCTCCCTCCCTCTATGAACGTCCTATAGATGGACGACCGCAGAAGAACGTTTGTATCACGGAGGTCCTGACCCATAGAACGTTTGTAGGAACGTCCTCTCTATAGGCTATAGACTTTGTAAGGATTTGGAGCGGCGGCATTGTAGTCCTGTCCTTATGTATAAGCTCAATAAATTCTGTAGCATGTAGACTTGTAAACAGACAGACGTTTGTGCATCTTTCTTCCTGCCTATACGTCGATCCAGTCGTTGTTTGAACTGATATTGAGACTGAGTATAGTGTTCATTTGGATTCAACCCTTCTCATCGGCTCCGTCTGTATTGAACTTAATGCTAACGGGCAAGGGTCGTAGCGCATACGATCCTGTCATATTTTGGCAGACCGCTAATCCTACACAACTTCTGAAGCGCAATGAAGCATCCCTGCCAGCATAATCATGGTCATTAGATGGAACCCATATGGGCTCTATACGGGTCCACATACGGGAATATTAATCCTACATAGACTCCGCTTGGGCATGCTGGCAGGGATATGAGTCTTTATGAGAACCGTATTTCCCATGTGTGACCCTAATAAGGTCCATACATTGCCTTCTAGATAGGCCTACTGATCAATATATAGGAGGCAATGGTCCACATGGGTCTCATCAAAATTTTAATGTTTATGGACATGCTGGCCTGGAATTATCTTTGGAAAACACGTATGGCATGACGCAGCGCTCTTGAATAAGCTGGTGCCCTGTTCCTATAAGCTTCTAAGTAGCGCCTTGAAAGCTGTCCAGAGTACGAATAGTGCCCATCTTGTAAAGAAAACGGTGAACAAATTCTGTTCGAGCGTTGGTTGACGGATGCAACTATGCTTAATACCACAAATCATTTGAATTTATTACATTAAGCATAAATGCATTGCGCTGAATATAATCCTGCCGATTGACCACGTTTTCAGACAATGCTTTTCGCGACGAGCTTCTAATCATACGGTACTATAACTGAGCACAGTATAATTTTTATTATGGGTAAATTTAGGCATGCAGCGCAAATTTAAGCCGGAAGGCATTATTAAAATTATTATTATAATTATTGATATTATTATCATCATCGTTATTACATTGTCATCAGCAGGCCCTATTACTATTATTATTATTATTATTATTATTATTATTATTATTATTATTATTATTATTATTATTATTATTATTATTATTATTATTATTATTATTATTATTATTATTATTATTATTATTATTATTATTATTATTGTTATTATTACTTTTTGTCCCAAACAGCATGTCGATTTTCTTTTGACTGAGCGCCTATAATAGGCTTCGGCCTATCCAAGCGGGGTCGCGCGACTTAGCGTTTTCAGGACGCTATCGAAGTCCAGAGCAAAGTCTAGAGATACCTGATAAAGTTTAGGACAGGTAGAATGTTTATCGATGACTGTGAAAACGAAATCAGAAATGATGGTCATGGGTATTGCCACGACACAAGAAAATTTCCATATTCGTTAGAGTAACTTAAGGTATGAACACCACAATTATACACAAGTAAGTTTCATCTGTAGAATCCGAGCACACTGGGTCGTATCGTGTTGACAGATATCAGTGCTCTTGAATAGACACATGTAACTTTCATTTAGATATTTGTAAGTTTCATATAAATTCCTATAATGTTTAGGATGCTTTGACAAACTATAGTTGGAATCAGCCGACAGCATTAGGCCTACTGTTGTCGATCTAGGTAATGATTGCGTTTGCATTTTCACTTTGCCATTTACCTGCATTTCTGTTTCACATAAGGGACGATTTCACGTATATTTCGACGGATTAATATTCTAGAACTGAACATTCTTAGTCGTCCTAATCACTCGTATCATTCACAGTTTCTGGATTTTTTGCTGTTGGCTGTTTCTTTTCAATCCAACGATCGTCCTCTCAATTATTTATTTAAGAGAATTAAGGTTCATCTTGCTCCAAAGGAATTCCTTACAACCTTTACTAATACGTTCATCGCTTCTTTTTCTCCCCCCCCCATTGAGCTCAATCCTTTTCAAAGCGATCATATAATTATTGTTGTCGTCAATTTGTTTTACATTTTAAACAGCAACTAAGTAGGCCTATTTTATCTTTTAGCTTTGTTTTTAGCTCCATCATCAGCAGCCATCGGTGGAGATGACTGATCGCACCGTCTTAGTCGAGGGTCTGGGAGAGGATGCCGACGAGGAATGGGTGATAATGGTCTGTGAGAACAAAAGGACTGGTGGAGGAGACGTAGAAGAAGTTAAGCTACTGGGAAATGGAGCAGCCTTAGTAACGTTTGTAGAATCATCAGGTATGTAAGAACAATAATTACAAACTAAGGAATGAGTGCTTGCTGCAGTGGTAGTGATAATTATAGATAGGCTTACTGTTCCCACCACTTTAGCATTTATGACCCTATGTGAATGAGCCTAAATAGCATAATATTGCTTTACCCATCTCTGGATGTGCAAAATAATATTATAGTAACCTTATGCAGTGTTTTAGTTGTTGGGATAGTTGGGGGTTCAACTCCCTAGTTTCTCTTCTGAGGAAGCATCCACAAAGGACGTCCGCAGTGAGGGTGAGGGAGGGTCCTTCAAAGGCGGACGAATGCGGACAAGGGGAGGGGGATTACTACCAGCGCGGAAATCGGCACCGAAATTTGGTACTTATAGTAGTTATTTCATGCAGTACAAGCTCCCTCGGGAGCTACGTGTCGGGTTCGCCTTCGCCGTCGTCTACTGGGGTTTGCCAAGCTCTAACGTCATAGTCAGGTTCGTCCCTAACCCAATCCTGCTCTCTGTGGCGTTCATAGCTGGACACATATTGGGGCTTCCGTCTCCACGTTTCCTCCGCTTCGTGGTCTAGATCCGATGCCTCAACCCCCTTCTCTCTTGTAGACGGACCGTGCGAGCAGCTGGGTTCCCGAGATCCCATCTCTGCCACTTTGCTAGGGTGGGGAGATCTTACTTGCTCACTTACTATTGGTGGGTCGGCTGTTACATCGGCCCGCGTAATCCTCGTCGCCTTAAGGTTGGGCCTACAGACATTCTCCGAATTGGGCGCTAAGTCAATTCGTGTTGGTGAGAAGCTGAGACTCCGGTATTCTGGATGAACTAAACGATCAGTATATCTGTCTTCGGTTTCCCATCTCACTCCTTCTACTAGTGGTGGTCCTAGGGGAGGTCCTTCTAACCTGGCTTGATCATCGTACCGTACTCTGGGACGGCTACGTAAACGCTCGCTCCTCCTCACGGTTCTATCAGGCGCGTTAGAAGTTGTCACCCCTGCACTAGTTTCAACGCAGGTGACCTGAGGGCAAGACGCGGTGTCATCTGTATTCACGGCCTGGGACCAGGTTTGGCCTGCGGTTCGTTTCTCAACCTCTCTTCCATGCCTAGGCCTATCTATCTGGTTATCATCCTCCGGTTCTGGGTCTAACCGTGGCGGAATCCTCCGCCCGCCTCCAAACTCTATCATCCTTTGTTCCCCAAAGCGTTGATCCACGCTCTGAAATCGGTTATCTATTTGTTCAAACCGGTAGTCCATTTCTTCGGACATGCCTCTCAGCTCTCCCTTCAATCTCTCCTCCAAGGACGCTATAGAAGTTGCCAACATCGATCGCTCGCCTTGGACCTGGTCCATGACGGATTCTAATCTCGTCATTATCGAGTCTAAGGTGGACCTTTGGGTTTGGGTCGCGTGGCCTATTATAGGGGATCTAGCACCCTCATCATCGTTCGCAACATTCACGACTTCACCCTCATCAGCTTCCACATGCATTTCCAAATCCATATTCGCAACTCGACAACAAGTTTTCAATGGTTATTATTAGAACACACGTTAAATTCGCAGATACAACAGTGGGCCTATTCTTTACCACATTCAAGAATTAACACACGGCACACTTCACCACATGCAGCATCTAACATTCCCACAACTTCGTGCAATATTACGTCAACTCTCCCCTTTTCTATCTATTGTCACTTATCTATAATCCGGTAGCGCTCCCGACTAATTCAGAGCTAATGCGCTACAGAAGGATTAATAGGCGGTACTCACTGGTAAGGGTTTTTCCCTGCGTCACCGTTTCCCTGTCCTCGTCTCTGTTTCCGGTTTCACCAGCGGCTGACGTTCACTCGTAAACAACAACTGTCGAACTGACTGTCTTTCTCGCACTTTTCATTCTGTTCTCTTACGGCTAACTGTTAGAGGCGGCTCTGTTCTCAGCGGATGAATAGGTCGTACACTTACAACGACGCTATTTTACATCGACCGAACAAGCGCTCTATTCAGCCATATCGTCAGCTTTTCTCCGTTCATCGTCTTCAGTTCTCGAAGATTGGCCCGGCCTGGCAGGCTTCTACGGGTGCAGCTAGTTACAAAGCTCTCTCTAGGTTGACATCGCTAGACTGACTTCCCTTCACTCGGGTGGCTAGATCGACCAACCCTCTAGAGTAACTTCGCTAGTCTGACCACGAGCTACTGTATTCGTGTCTATTTAAAACACGTCTTCCTTTCTCATTTCAGCTTACTTACACACACGCAAGCACTGGCCAACTCGCGGCAGCTGCCATGCTCTGTCAATATCGGGCTGCTTCAACCAATCACAGCCTTCGCTTCTTCTGCTCTCTTAAAGTTTACTCCTAAGGATACGCCTCCGGCAGGTGCCTCTGTACTTTTCCCCACAACAGCCTCCCGGCGCCTGTCAATCATGCGTCGCCTCTTCTTCGTAGCCGTTATTACTGCGTCACTAGTACTGTCTAGTTGTAACGTAAATATTACAGAGTAGAAGTAGTAATTCTTGAAAGGAATGTCCTTTCACTACGCCTGTTCCCTAGATCATTATACTGATACTTTTTATGGCCACTTGAAAACTTACCTTTTTGCCAGGACTGGAGTTGGGAGCGCTTCTGAGTAGTTACCTTGAAGGGGCGCTATATAAATTTTTGACTGATTGAATGAATGAATGAACCTGTGGGCCGTCAATCTGTGCCTGTGCCGTAAAGCACTAGCTACCAACTTCAGTCAGATGGTAATAAGGTAGTCTGTTATGTATTGCATTTGCTCATCTTGTAGTGTAGGGCCTAATGATGCAGTCTAGGACAGCCATAGGCGTCGACTTTTGCTTTTGTCTCTGGGTGCATGGGTTGTACCCCGAGAAAAATGTTTATATTCTGCATTGCCGTAGGTGAGTTTTAGCGCTTTTTCTGAGAAAGAAAATTGTTTTCTTGTTAAGGTTACGTGGTTAGAACAGTATTTGAAACTCACGTGAAGGTAACTGACAGTTGCGCAACCTTACTGCTTACATGTTCCGAAATTTGTGCGTGTAGCCTGTCATATAATTATATTAGTTGTAAAAATTTGAATTTAAGGTCCGAAATCTTCTGGGTGCGACGCACCCACTGAACTGTCTCTCTGGGTGCATTCGCACCCAATGCGCCCACAGAGTCGGCGCCTATTCATTCATTCATTCATTATGAGAATTTATATAGAATCCCTTCAAGAAAACCTACTCAGGAGCCGTATAATCTGTTACCACCTTTTGGCAATTTCTACTACAGTACATCTAATATAACATGCAATATAATAGCCGTATAGCCTATATCCCATAGGTCTACGTCCGTCCCTCCGTCATGGCGGGCCGCGTTTTCTATGGATTTGCTAGTTTATTATAAGACTGTAAAATTGCAAATTTATCCATGATCATTTACGATTCATAATACTGTCGCGAAACCGGGGATCGAACTCTAATGACCAGGACCAGGATACCGATGGTTTCCCCAAGCTTCGGAGGTGCTTCTTAAATTCCCGCGGGTAAGGCTCCCGGAGTATGACAGGAGACGAATGTGATTCAATCTTTTATTCTGGCACAAAAGAAAACTCTCGCTTGACCTCAGCCGAACTGATTCAAGTCCTGATCGCTTACAAAGTCTGTCCAAAGAGCGGAGACGTTCAGAGGTGTCAACGTCCTTGATCGTCAGCGCCGATGCAATGGAGTCCAGGGTTCGTGTTGCCCTGAAAGAAAGAACCCCCAACTTGTTCAGAGAATGACAGTATGTCCACCCCAGAAATATCGCAGTTGATCCGTGTCTGAATCGTCCAGATTGGTGGCACAATGTCCAAGGTTTCGCTGAATATCCACAGAGTCAGAGTAACGGGGCACGAGTCCGTCAGGCCCCGGCGGCGTCCTTAACCGAGCTTCACAGTTCGGTGCGTAAAGTTACTTTCACTGCGAGTCCCAAAGCTCACTGGTTACGGAGGCAGGGGCAATCGGTCCCCCAGCCATCCGTCGACGTCTGCGACTTAACTCGTCTGCTCTCTTTCTCAGGCGTTCAGCGACGTGTCCTTGTATGCTTCAGAACAGGATGGGCGACGGCGGCGTTTCCTCCTTTCCGATGGTTGGCGTGTTTTCTGCACTTGGTTGACCGTTGGATTCTTCTCTTCTCGGACTGATGACGACCACCAGGCGGCGGTGAAGCGACAGCCCTGCAACGACGAGTTCAGACTCCGGAAGGTCTACTTCCGATGTAGATTTCTCCGCTCCTCTTTGCAACTTCTTCCCAGAAAGACCATGGACGACCATAGACGACGAAGACGACAAAGCTTCTGACGACGGCGAATCTCTGACGACGAAGACCACGAAGACCTCAATATCTCTTTTTGGCGACGAAGCTCCTGATGACGGCCTCCTTCGCCTTTTATAGCCCGTGGACTGAATCCGAGGTGGGTCAACTCATTCGGAGATGAGCCAGCTAATTCTAAGTTGGGCTAACTCATTTTGAGATGGGCCACCCAATTTTGAGTTGGGCCGTCTATATCTTAGTTGGGCCATCTAGATTTGAGTCAGGCTAGCTAATTCTGAGCGGAGCATCAATATTTAAATTAGCTTAACTCCTTTCAGGCCAGGCTATCTATTTTTAAACTATACCGGCTAATTTTGAGCCAAACCAAATAATCCTGGCAACTTAAATCAGAGATATATTCTCTCCCTTAACTTAAAGGCGGCGCTCTGCCCTCATTTTCGCTACAATACAAGGCTACAATAGGCCTATTAATGTAAATTATTCTTTTTATGGACTTGACAGTGTGATTCTCGTTAACGATAACGATAACGAAAATTCTTTAACGAAAATAAAATGATTTCGTTAACGATAACTATGACTATAATTGAAAAATATCATTAACTATAACTAGAACCATAACGAAAATAACAATAACGAAAATTCATCTTTATTTTCGTTATTGCAAAAAATAAAATAGGAAGTGCAATATGTATGATTCGACATAAATGTGAACGAAAAAATGCGATATTTTTATTGTGCAATTTGTCAGTTACTTTGGAAACTCGTGTATTCAAGAAGCTGAATGCGCCCATGCTTCAAAGGCTTTCAAAGCTCTCAGGAAATTGTGAAACAGCGTGTTAATACGCACAATTTTACTTTTAGCCTTAATTATTGTAACTAAGTAGTAACTAAAATTAACTAAAATAAAAATCCATTAACTATAACTATAACTATAACTAAAAAATAATTACTAACTATAATACCTATAACTAAAATAAAAAAAACATTAACTATAACTGTAACTATAACTAATATAAAATCTGTAAGGAGAATCACACTGGGACTTGAAAAAACTAATAAAACATAATGAAAAAATCGAAGACACAGAAAGGCAAAGAAATGTTGAACGAAGGATACCGTTGAAAATTTTGCGAAACGTAATGCTGACGAGTCACAAGAGTATATCCTAGCTATGTTTGCAAACTAACAATATGACGTGGACCGATATGACGGGGCTGTTTTTTGTCGAGGTCATTTTTACGGGGGCTATTTTGTCGGAGCCGTTTTGTCTGGGCCCATATGTCGGGGCCGTTTTGTCGGGGCCGATTTGTCCTGGGCCATTCTGACGGGTCACCGCCTGCAGGCACGTTAAAGAATCAAATAGGTCCATGATAATTAAGTAAGTAATATATTTGCTTCACTGCCTGAGATAGTTGATTTCGTTGCCGTTGGTCGTAGTATAGTTGGCTTATTGTAAATTAAGCATTGTCAGAGATTTCCCACTCTTTGTTTGGAGGGGCTGAGCCGCCGATGTGGGGGGCTAAGCCCCTAGCCCCATGCTAGCGCCGACACTACTGGTAAGTAAATAATTCATGGACTTTAAAGCCTAGTTAATTACTATGGAGTTTTATCTCATTTATATTTGAGGAATTCTCCTCAATAATTGAGGAGCAATAATTGTCTATGTACTTTTATCAGTGGCTGCTGGTCTTCTTGACAAGAAAACCATAACGATATCTGGTTTGACTCTAAGGATTTCTGAGCCTCAGTCAACCTTCGTCGAACCAGTAATTTCTTCCGACCCTCTGAGTAGCAGTTCGCTGGGTCCAGATGTGGAACAGCACTCTGATACCTTGCAAGTTCACGCTTCGCCGTCACTGCCGTCCGAGGATATGCTGATTACTTACTTCGAGAGTAGGAGAGCCTCTGGCGGTGAAATCAAGAAGCTGACAATACACGACGATGGACAATCAGCAACTGTTGTTTTCAAGGATCCTAAAGGTATGCAGCTTTTTGCAGCCAGTTTTCTGCTTTCTAATATAAACGTATCTGGTCATATAGGCCTATGAATCATGTAGCGCCGTAATCGATGGATGCTTAAAGTGACGCTGTAATAAAATCATAATTCATTAAGGATGTTCACTGTTCAGTCAAAAATTCAAAATCCAGGTGGTCTGGAAAATTATAGAAGTCAGGCTACGGAGATTAAGCAAACTGAAACAAAATGAGTGTTAACTGTAGATCTGAATTAAATACAATTACATCCTCGGTTGATCATCACCTTTATGCCGACGATACATAACTGTTCATATCATTCTTCCCTCACTCCCTTCCAGATGCACTAAATCGTATACGTAGCACCATCACCCAGATCTCAGGAGGATTATCCACCAACCTGCTATGCCTAAGCCATTCAAAAACAGAATTCATCATTATTGGCCTCCACGCACTTAGGCAAACTAACCTATCCTTCCAAACTAACCTTTGTCCAACAGATCTCACTTCTCCCATGCATTACTCTTCTGTCTGCAATCTTGGAATCATCTGCAATAAAAAAACCTCACCCTTTTCTGACCACATCACCCAGATATCTCGCAACTGCGACATGCGCATCCGTGACCTTCGTCAACTGCGCCCAAAACTTGATTACAAGACCGCCTGAACGATAGCCACCGTAATTATTCATTCCAAACTCGACTACCGTACTCTAATTCCCTTTTCTACAATATCGACTCTTCTCAAATAAAACGCATGCAAACGTTCCAGAATCACAACACGCTCTTATTAACATGCGATGTCATTTGACAGCGCCCTTAAGTGTGCTGGGTATATTTCACACCTGGTGTCAAATTCAGAAATAGAATTAGAGAAAAAGAAAATCATGCAAAATTAAAAAAATTTCTTACTCAAATATTTTACTAGCAGTGCTGAAGCATAGGCCTACTTAATATTGAGGAGATCTTAAATTTGACAGATTTCGCCTCATTTTTCATTTTACTTTTTTACTATGTGAAACACATACAACTTTGATTCATAAATGTTTACAACTCCATTACTTAATAAATACACAGTGCAATATACCACCACTGTTTATAATTAGTGATTAATTAGTATTAAGTGTGCATTAAATTATTACACAGCAACCTAAATTATTGTGACGATAAATTATCTACATGTATCATTAAATAAATTAATTTTAATAGAAAAATAAAGTAACGGAGTTGTAGTAACGGAGTTGTAAAATATTCATAATTAGGTCTCCACGCTGACCGGACGAGTGAAGATACCAAAAAGAGTTAGTTTCTAGTGGCCAGGCTGTCAGTTTCAATATTGTTTTTTAAAGAAAAAAATTACATTTAATATACGCAAAGTGAAATAATTACAGTCACGGAGTTGTAAATCTTTTTTATACTATTACATTACCGGATAAATTTCCGAAAATTGTCAACATAAGCAAACATCCATATTTGATTTCTTGTTGGTAAAATCAATGCAGACATGTTCCAATGTCGTTCCATGCTATCGAAGATGTCAATTCAAAAATCAAGAGTTTTCAATTTATTCCACAGATGGCAGAAACCCATTCGTAACGGTATTGAAACCAATATTTAAAGACAGAGGGTTTTATTTACTTTTTAATTATTTAGTTCGTTTATAAGTTAATAAAACCATATAGAGCAATGGATATATGTAAGTTAATTATCTGAAAATTATAAAACATCAGTTCAGCGTTTCAACTGTTACCCTAACGTAACGTTGAATTAATTCACCATTGGAAAGGACAATCCAATTTCGGGTTAAAATTGGACTTTATAATTTTTTTCTCATACTAATCATCTAAATAATATAATAGAAATAATTTTTATAACTAATTCCTGCCCTACAATGTATTTAAGAATTATAAATTATAATTTTACTCTTTGTGTAAGCCGTCCAAAGGAGAAGACGGAAATTTCTCTAATTTGCCTTCTGTTGTGAAATACACCCTGCTCTCTTTTTGTGCCGCGCCCTTATGTGCTAGCCCTTATCAATGTAAACCAAACGTCAAGTGGCTTATTCGTAGCCCGGGCATTTTTGTGATAGAAATTGATATAATAAACTCGCTGCCATGAAATCATGAAGTCTTGAGGAGGGGAAGGGACGGGAGAGGAAATGGGGAATGGGAGGGAGGAGGGAAGGGAAGAGGAGGAATTTTTTAACATCTTAGGACAGGCAATCATCTAGTACTAATATAAAACAATATTGATTACGACACTGATTCTACTAAATAGTCTGCAGCGATCCAACTGCAGTTACGCCACAAATTCTGCTACGTATGCCTGCGTCATTTAGACCGACTCAAGCATGCAGATGGATTTCTATTAGGCCTACTTTGCAGTGGCAGGACACATCTGACAGCATCAAAACTGTCAACTACATTAAGGAATGTTTAGCGAACCAAACAATGATATCCGGAAAGGAAACTAATTTCTCATATTTCCATTCTTTGTATACCGACTCAGGTTTTGTAGGTGTTCATTCGTTTTTTTTATTTGACATCGATGTAGCGAATTCAGACTTCGGTGCTGATTGCGATTGAATTAAGCGGTATCGGTTCGATATCAATAATTTGCCTAATCTGGCACATCACTATAGCGAGTATGAAGGACGGAAACTATAAACTATAGGGTGGAGTGAAAAAAACGAAAATTAGAAATTCGAAAAGTAATAACAACCAAAAGTTGCCCAATGGGATGCGGTCAAAAACTGTTTAAATTTTTTTTAATATTGTCTTCCGCCCCCACCAGAGGGCCAAATTTTCGCAAAATAGCGATTTTCGAGAAATTGCAGGTTTACTTTTCGAATTTCTAATTTTCGGTTTTTTCACTCCACCCTAAAAACAAGCTAAGGCCAGAATAGCCTATAGAGCTTGTTGCCCAACTTGCAAGTTCAGCGCTATTCAAAGGTGTCTTAAACTGCCCTATGTTAATGGGGGACTCTGTGAGCAGTTCCTTTAAGCGGCGATAGGCGTCGCCAGTATGTGATGTGGTCTAAGCAGTACTTCCGTAAAGTCACTTTAGCGTAAATAAACCATAGACATCATATATTAAATGTAAGATGTCTATGAAATAAACCTACCGCACAACAGAGCACACAATGTTACCTAGAGTAGCCAAACGACATCCCATCCTGGCGCCACCTATAGCAGCCATTTTTACAGAGTCCCCCATTGTTCGCTTAGAATTTAACCTAAGAAAATGAGCTGGCTCTCGAAAGAAAACAAACTAGATGGCTGGTGATATTTGAGGAAAAGAAGTTCGCCAAATAATGTTTTGCTCAAATGCGGACCTTATCAGACCAGGTTGCAAAAGACTTCCTGAACCGCAGCATTGTCACGGATATCGGCCACGTCCCAGTTATTGACGCTGTCATAAGACATAGGCCATGCCCTCAATCCAAATAGCTAGTCACTGACGTTACAATGCACTAGCTGCTAGTGCATTGTAACGTTGCCCTTTTTGACTACACTGATTCATCTTATCTAATACAATTGTGTATGTATGTATGTATGTATGTATGTATGTATGTATGTATGTATGTATGTATGTATGTATGTATGTATGTATGTGTGTATGTATGTATGTATGTATGTATGTATGTATGTATGTATGTATGTATGTATGTATGTATGTATGTATGTATGTATGTATGTATAATTGTATATGCATGTATGTAAGCTTTTTGAGAAATGTGTGTCTGTACAACTGGTCCGCTACCTTGACCTACACTCTCTAATGCCTCCTCTTCAGCCTGGATTTAGGAAATTTCACTCGACAGAATCTCTTATGGTGAGCCTTCTGGCTGATGTATTTAATGCCGTTGATAGTGGCCATGTCACTCTACTTTCCCTCTATGACATTAGTGCCGCTTTCAACACTGTTGATCACACCATCCTTCTTGACCGGCTCTCTACCTCATTTGGGATTACTGATTCTGCTCTTCTCTGGTTCCGCTCATTTCTTACTGATCGCTCTGTCTCGGTAGTTTTTCGTCCCACCCGCTCTGCTTGGGCCCCCCTCTCTTACGGCTTACCTCAGAGCTCGGTTCTTGCTCCCCTTCTGATTGTCCTGTATAGGCGTACTTCGGATCTGGCTGGGGTCCTTGTTCCACTGAGTGTCCTATCTCACCAATATGCTGATGACACGCAGGCTTACCTTCATGGACCTGCAGACACAGATGCTGTTGTGGTCGAGGCTTCAGCTGCTCTTGACCAATGGTTATCCTCAAATCGCCTCCGTCTTAACCAAGACAAGACTCAGTACATATGGCTCGGTAGTCGTGCCCAGCTTACCAAGATTAATGCTGACTCCCTTCGTCTTCGGTTTCCAAATATGCACTTCTCTTCCTCTGTCCGTGATCTTGGATTCATTCTCGATCCTGTCCTCTCTCTCTGTCTGATCACGTCAATAGTGTCTCTCGTTCTTGCTTCTGCTACCTATACGCCAACTCCGTGCCATCCGCCAATCACTACCACTGCACGCTATCACGACTTTGGTCATGCATTGATCTGTTCCAGGATTGATTATTGGAATGCGGTGTACATTGGTCTCTCCATTACAAATACATCTAAACTTCAGTCCATTCTAAACGCTGACGCCCGCCTCATAGGGGGCATTGCAAAGTTTGACCATAATATTATCTCCTATTTTATCCATGACTCCCTTCACTGGCTCCCCATCCGCCAGCGCATCCAATTCAAGGTCTGTTCCCTCATGCGAAGCTGTCTTGCTGACTCTGCTCCTCACTATCTTAGGGCATTTTGTACCCCAGTATCTTCTCTGCACAGTCGTTCCTCCCTTCGGTCCTCGGCCCGTGGTTACTTGGTTGTCCCGCGGGTGCGTACTTCTACGGCCCAGTCTAGGAGTTTCGCTATTGTTGGTCCCAATAGCTGGAACCAGTTACCTCAGTTCCTCAGGACTGACCTTTTTTCTATTTCTTTTGACCAGTTCCGCAAGCGCCTGAAAACCTCTCTTTACCAGTGAAGAGATTGGTCTGGATCGGGAGCGCCTCTGTTTTTGAGTGGCGCTATATAAATGCTGATTACGATTACGATTACGATTATGTATGTATGTATGTATGTATGTATGTATGTATGTATGTATGTATGTATGTATGTATGTATGTATGTATGTATGTATGTATGTATGTATGTATTCATTCATTCATTCATTCATTCATTCATTCATTCCGATAATTTATATCGCGGCCCTTCAAGGAACCTTCAGCCCAGCCACGGATAAACAGAGAAGACTTGAGAAGTATTATTATGATATTCGTTTATTGGCACACACAAAAACAGCTGACACACCGCAACTAATTACAGCTAATTCAAAAGAATAATAAAGATAGAATCAAAATATAAAACTAATGTTAACAGGAAGGTTCAAAAGATGGAATTTAGTGTTAAATGGTACATTTTTACAAAGACTCTCAGATTAGAAAGAAGAAAGCAGGCATATTGCTGCGAGGCATCAAGCGCAGCTCAAGTGGAAGCCCATTCCAGGTTGATGGCCCAACAATCGAGAAGCTCTCCCTTGGCCGAGGAACGCAGAGCCCGACGGGGGAGCTAGGTCAGAGACAGGGCGACAGAGGTCAGAGACGTATGATGGAGCACAGACAGCAAGGCACCGCCGAACTAAGGCTGCTATCCTGTAAGAGATGCGCTGAGAGGCAGGAAGCTAGTGCAAAACATCACGCATGTAAGCAGAGACTGAAGCATATTTAGGAAAACGACCAATAATTCGGGCAGCTGAGCAGAGTTCCAGGTCGAGACGGTTTATTAAGCCAGAATAAAGACCAGCGAGAATTGAACTACAATGATCACCTCTGATGGTAACAGGCAGTGTGATTCTCCTTACAGATTTTATATTAGTTATAGTTACAGTTATAGTTAATGGTTTTTTATTTTAGTTATAGCTATAGTTATAGTTAGTAATATCTTTTAGTTATAGTTATAGTTATAGTTAATGGACTTTTATTTTAGTTAATTTTAATTACTACTCAGTTACAATAATTAAAGCTAAAAGTAAAATTGTGCGTATTAACACGCTGTTTCACAATTTGCTCAGAGCTTTGAAAGCCTTTGAAGCATGGGCGCATTCAGCTTCATGAATACACGAGTTTCCAAAGTAACTGACAAACTGCACAATAAAAATATCGCATTTTTCGTTCACATTTATGTCGAATCATCCATATTGCACTTCCTATTTTTTTTTTTGCATTAACGAAAATAAAGATGAATTTTCGTTATTGTTATTTTCGTTATAGTTATAGTTAATGATATTTTTTAGTTATAGTTATAGTTATCGTTAACGAAATAATTTTATTTTCGTAAATGCAAAAAATAAAAATAGGAAGTTAACATTTTCGTTATCGCTATCGTTAACGAGAATCACACTGGTAACAGGCATGAACAAGAACAACGGCAGCATCATGAGAGAGAGAGAGAGAGAGAGAGAGAGAGAGAGAGAGAGAGAGAGAGAGAGAGAGAGAGAGAGAGAGAGAGAGAGAGAGAGAGAGCGAGCGAGCGAGCGAGCGAGCGGAGCACAACCCGCAGCTGGCGGAGCTGGTAGTAACAGCTTCGCGTAAGCAAGTTAACATGTTGCGAAAAGTTAAGCTCTTGGTCGAGCGTCGCCCCAAGGTCACGAACAGTAAGTGAAAAGTGACATGAGGGTAAGTTTCAACCAACAGTTGCATGTCTACACCGGCCAGCTGTCGGCGAATGCCAAGCCAGATAAACTGAGTTTTGGATGGGTTAAAGAGCAGACGGTTTGAAGCATCCAACCAGAGAGGGCATCAATGGCACAGCACATCAGCCCAACAGAGGCCACCGCTTCAGCCGCACGGCAGTGGACATACGCTTGGATATAATCAGCATAAAGCTGATGCAGTAGCCCACTAGACCGCAGCAGGGAACTAATATCAGATGTATAGAGGATGAATAGCAAAGGACCCAAAACCGACCCTTGGGGTACACCAAAAGGGGCAGGGACCCAGAGGGACCTAGAGGACCCAGCAACAACACAGTTAGTGCGCTCAGTGAGGAAGGAAGAAAGCCAATCTAAGGGTTTGCCAGTCAGCCCAAAGGAGACAGCAAGACGCTGAAGCAGGATAGAGTGGTCGACAGAATCAAATGCTGAACTGACATCAAATAGGGCCAAAAGAGTTATCTGACCATTGTCCATGGCGCCATAGAAGTCCGAAAGAAGGCGAACCAATAAAGTCTCGGTGGAATGATTCCTCCGAAAACCTGACTGTAATGGAGGTAGCAACCAGTGCATGTCTAAATAAACAATCAGCTGGTTAGCTACAATACGCTCAAAAATATTGGAGAGGAATGTCACATTAGCGATAGGACGGCAATTCGCAGGATCACTTGCGTCCAGTCCATCTCGCTTCGAGTCAGGAAGAAGAACAGATCGCTTCTGAGACGGAGGCAGTTCAGCTTCCTGAATCGAGCGGTTACAGAGCCCGGTGAGGAAGGGAAGGAGGTCATCAACGAGCTCTTGAACGAGGGGTGTGGGCACAGGGTCCAACTTGCACGTCTTCGGCGCAGAGGCAAGAATGAGTTGACGAAACTCCAGGCTTGTGACCTCATTAAGGATGGAGAGACGAGCGTCAATAGCAGTGAACTCTGATGGAGGAGAAGCAGAAGTAGTAGCGCGGATGGATGCGATCTTAGCAGTAAGACGCTCCAAGAACACATCCGCGGTGAAAGGCGGAGAAGACTGCGGCTGGTGGCTTGATGAATGGCTACCAAGAAGACCATTGAACGTAGTCCAAAGTTTCTTGGGTTTCTTTGACTGGCGGATGATGAGAGACTCCCAGTAGTCCCGTTCTCTGTCCCGGTAGGTGGTGTGCATTTTTGTATGTATGTATTTATGTATGTATGTATGTATATATGTATGTATAACCACGCTTTTATTGAAACCAGTTGAACAAAAGGTTTGACAAGAGACAAGATAAACAATGATGATGTTGGTTCAAAGGGGGAGTTCTAAAAGAGCCTAAGTCCCGCTGACAAGGGTCACCCTAAAGTAAAGTAGTGCTAGTAATTAGGTGGTCGAGAAATATCTATAAGTCTTTGTTTTAAGAGACAGGGAACAAAGGATGAGTTATCAAAGAACAAATCTTAACTAGTTAACTAACGTGCACACAGAATAAACTTAAATAACCGGAGAGAAGAGATACATGCGTAGTTGGCTTTTAAACAAAAGGAAACTATGGACGCTTCTGAGTTGGAGCGGGAGACCATTCCATAATGCAGGGCCAGCGTTTTTTAGAAAGAATTTTCGTGTGTTGATGCGAGTGGAGATCCCTCTGAAGGGGTCCGGTTTCCAGAGGATCAGAGAGGGCACAGCAGATGTTAAAGTGGGTGTCTTTTAGGTCGAGGATTGGAAGGTACAGTATCAAATGAGTCAGGATAAGAGTTCTTGAAAAGGAGAGACTTAAGTTTCGAGTGGAAAGCCTTGGGGTGATGGATAGAGGAGCCTGAGGCAGATGATGGTGGATGATTGGCGATGATGGTGGAGGAACCGAAAAGTGCGGAAATTCAGGAGGTAGATCGTTCCAGAGACGCGGCGCAGTGTTGGATATTGTTCGGTTGGAGAACTTGAGATGAGTAGTGACCGGGGTTGAGAAAGAATGAGAACGGAGGATGATCGGGTAGAGCGCGCTTGCTTGATGGTGAATAGTTCGCGGAGATATCTTGGCTGGGAGTGTTGTAAGGAGTTGTAGGTTAGAGAGAGGACTTTGAAGTGAATTAGCTCTGAATTTTTAACCAATGGAGTGATTTGAGGATGGGAGTGATGTGATGATGCTTGGGCGTTCTGGTGACGGCTCTGGCTAGTGAGTTTTGGATGAGTTGCAGACGCTTGAGTTGTGTGGATTCAAGGTTGAGGAAAAGGGAATTGCAGTAATCGAGCTTTGAGTGGACAATGGAGGTAGCAATGGTGGAGGCAGTTTTGAAGTCGAGCATGGGTCGGATGCGGCGGAAGACTGATCATTAGATTGATTAATTGAGCCAGCATCTTAACCAACATTAGACGTATATGGAGGTCCGAGTCTGGTTGCCAGAGATATCAGAGATAGAGGAGAAAGAGCAGCTTAAAGAGGAGGGAGAGTGTTAAGGACTTACTCAAGATTGCTACTCCTTAGCGACCTTGAGTAAGTGCTTAACACTCGATCATAGCGCCGTCGTTTTCACGTTGCCTTGTCGGTGCGCCGACAAAACGGCGCAGAACAAAACGGCGCAGACAAAACGGCGCAGCAACAAAACGGCGTAGCCTAGTACAAAACGGCGCAGACAAAACGGCGCAAAACTGAACTAAAGAACAATAGTTTATAGTAGTTTAATAGTAGAAGCAGCATAATTTTAAAATAAAATATATACTAGAAATAACTGAGAAACTTCATCAAGTCTTATAGTTCATAGTTCATACGTTGTCATAATAGTAGAAGCATAAAAATATACTAAAATATCAACTATATAAAGAAGTAACTAAGTAACTTCAACAAGTCTTATAGTTCAAACGATGGCATAAAAAGCAAGTCTAAATGTTAACGTTGTGAGCGATACCGCGCAGGTAATCGCCCAGGTTTGATTTGTTTCCTATATATATATATATATATATATATATATATATATATATATATATATATATATATATATATATACCATAAATAAGCCAAACGTATCGCGACCAATGATTGATTCGATAGTAGGGGAAAGTCTGCACCCTTGATCCTATTTTGTAACTTTTCTCCTTTAATGAAAATGTGTTAACATTTTTGAATTTGGATCGAATGTGTCTAATAGACAATTTTATTTTCAATCTAACTTTATATTCAATGTTCTATCATTCCATCATTTTTAATATGTTATGTGCCAAAAACGAAGGTGACTCAGATGGGATCAGGGGTGCATGTATGTATGCACCCTTGATCCCACTTATATGCACCCTTGATCCTATGTTTGCTCATTTGATCCTGGTGCTGGTTTATCCAACAAAAAGCTGTTTTGTTATTAACAGTAATATTTTAATGTTGATTACAAAAAGAAAATAACTATATTAGATCTTATACTGCCTGAAAGACAACATCTGTACTGTCAGATGACTTATAGGCCTACTCGAGATTCTGAACACCGAGATCTTCATGATCGTTCATGATCGTCATCATCAGTGTTTTTCCAATTTCAAAACTAAGCACAAGTATGCTTAAAACTTACATTTTGTTTGTATTTTAACTGTAGTTTTTAACTTTAGCTTAACTTTTTAACATTTAATAGAAATTAACTATAAATTTATCATATGCACCCTTGATCCCATAGGATCAAGGGTGCATATGATAAATTTATAGTTAATTTCTAGGATCAAGGGTGCATATGCACATAGGGATCAAGGGTGCAACACATTACTATTTTTACAATATTCGTTATAACTTTTTATAAACATCACCTAGAACCCTGCAAAGTTGTTTGTACTACACTGAAACAAAATATGTTCAAAGCTATATCAGCAAAATTGCTCCCCTAACACAAAATTAATATCCAAACTGTGAGGTTCGTCAAAACAGTGAGAAATTACTTTTTATCTACAAAAACTAACTTTTCCCATAAAAATAGAACAATGGCTCAAATCGTCTCTGAGACACATGAAGTGACGTCGAATTAAAATTTTTAATAGTTTTGCTCGCTGCTCGGTGATATTGAGTAAATAAGTACGGAGAAAACCTATTAGGATCAAGGGTGCTTTAGGATCAAGGGTGCAGACTCTCCCGGCTAATTCAACAACCGGGATTTTAAACGTTCAAACGCGAGTAACATCATATATTTGAATGCGATAGCACAATAATAGAACATTTGTTACAGTAGACGTTGTGCAAATAACTTTAGAAAGTCTTCTTTATAATTGGGCCTTAATTACATTTCAATCGAGCGGGTCTATGGTAGAACTCAGCTAATCACGTCGGGCGTCACTTTTTGATCGCTAATAAGCAAACAATCAATAAACGGTTATCATAATCTTAGTACTGCGCGGGTGTCATAATCTTTGTACTGCGCCGTATCGTCTGCGCCGTTTTGTCGGGGTACTTTGAATTGCGCCGTTCTGTCTGCGCCGTTTTGTCGGGGTAGGCCTACTTTGAATTGCGCCGTTCTGTCTGCGCCGTTTTGTTACGGCGCCGCCTTGTCATATAATCTTTGCGTATTCAAAGCGTTAAATTAAATTAAAATGAACTATTCTTTTCTAGTTCTCTGGACAGTTCTAAAGAAACAGCACAAGATTGGGTCGATGGAACTGCAAGTCAGCGCTCTGGAGAGTCTAAAAGAACTGGAAGATGCTCATCCTTGTGCCGTCGAAGCCAATGGAATCCCTACGCATCTGTCAGAGGATATGGTGACGATGTTCTTCGAGAGCAAAAGACAAACAGGTGGCGGCACAGTAGATGCCATCTTCTTTGACCAATCGAGTGGCAGAGCAGTTCTTACTTACGAATCATCTGAAGGTAATGTAACGAATGTCCTTGATACCCCCACACAAATCATATTACTAAACGCTGTAGATACACGCACTTATATATACAGTGGTGTGAAAATTATTAGAATCAAGCACGAAAATGTGATTATTTTTACTTTTTTATCTTTTAAGTCAGAAACTGTAAAAGATCAGTCAACATTTAATATTTGGTGGATAACCCCTTAGCCTGGATGAGTTTTGCAATGCGTTTTGGCATTCAATGATTCTAGGACACATGTTGCTTATTTCGGGGTCCCGATGCCAAACATCAATTAGCGCCTCGATAAGTTTAGTTTTGTAAGTGGGTTTCCTCGCAGCAATGCGGCGTTTCACAATCGTCCACAGATTCTCTATGGGGTTCATGTCACCATGAAAACATGAAAACATGAAAAAACATGGAAAACATGGAAAAAAATGAAAAACATAAAAATCATGGAAAAACATGAAAAAGACATGAAAAACATGAAAAACATGAAAACCATGAAAACATGAAAACATGAAAACTGATACCATGAAAACAAAAAACGGTAAGTAAGCAGATCAGTTGCTTAAAAAACATACATCTTCGTGCTTGATTCTAATAATTTTCACACCACTGTACATGTGTAGTTAAGGGGTGACCGACAAAAGCGCCCCGACAAAAGCGCCCCGACAAATGCGCCCCGACAAATGCGCCCGCCCCTGCCGACACAAGCGCCCCGACAAATGCGCCCCTACAAATGCGCCCGCCTCTGCCTGTTGAATGAGACGAAAAATGAGACACAACGAAAGCTGGTATTAATACAATATTCGCTACCACCGGGACGGGTGCAAGAGCAAGAAATATCTTTATGTACTCATGTACAAGCAGTACATCTAGACATGTTTTCTCATTAACACGATTATATAATAAGATCTTTAGCAAAACTGAGAATCTCATAACAGTGACCGGTCAGTTTGCGCAAGTATGAGAAAGTACAATGGCTGGATTTCGTACCTATAGCCCATCGAAGTTGTTCATAACCAACCTCTAAATAAACACAAACAACCTCTTTCTTGCAGGTATAGAACAAACTCAAGTAATTCTTTGATATTGATATTGGGCGCGGTGGGGCGCGGTGGTATAGGGGTATGTTCGTTGCCTTGCAGCCGGAGGGTTGCAGGTTCGAATCCACCTCAAGCCGTCCGCGTAGGGACCTTGAGCAAGTCCTTCGCGCACAGTTGCTCTGCAATATAATTGCTTCTGCGCCGCCGAGGCGTGTGGCACTTCTACTGAGCTTGGGGCAATCTTAGGAAGAAGGGCGATATCAAAGATCAGTTGTGTTGTATTGTATATTGGGGCGCTACTGTCGGGGCGCTGCTGTCGGGGCGCATTTGTCGGTTATTTTGGGGCGCTTTTGACGGGGCGCATTTGTCGGGGTTTTTTGTGATTTTTTGGCGCATTTGTCGGGGCGCATTTGTCGGGGCACTTTTGTCGGGCGCTTTTGTCACGGGCGCATTTGTCGGTGAACCAGTTAAGGTGTACGGTTGCAGTAATTGTTAAAATGTTGTAGTGTATAAAATTAATGATTGAATTAATTAATTGAACCAGCGTCGGAACCAGCGATATAATTAATAATAATATTTAGCTAGGATTCGGAGATAACCTGTGGTGATGTGTTAATCCGTGACGGTGACGATGTTGCCGTGTCGTGATTTGCTGAATTGAAATACGGACGGTTGAGAAATGTCGTCTGCCAAATGAACCGCGGTTTGGCGCCTTCACGCCGGAATACATGAATCAAGTCAGTGTTGTTGGTGACTGCGAAGGTGGTCTAACGAAGCAGTTAAGAGACCAAACTCCTGATCGTACAGCAAGTTTTGGTAATTTGTTGTTCGGAAGACAATCAGAAAAGTGAAGTAACGTTAGGAGGTGTCCACTGACACACTTCGTTGAGTTTATAGTGTTGCGGACGTTGTGAACTTTGGTGAACTATCGTAAGTCAAGTCGTTTAACTTGCGATCGACTGGTGTCGATGTTTAACGCCAGTATCAAATCACAAGTACGATTTATAATTCCAACGCAGAACGTTTTGTTTGCGAATTATACGAACTTTGACTTTGGTGATCGATTCATCACGAAATCATCATCAAGATCTAGCTAGAAGATAAGCTGGAAGAATCGTTGAATATTACGGGAAGAATCACTTCGAACAGAATGGTCACAACAACAAGAAACATCGAACAGAACTACTTCGTCAGCCTGAAGTAAGCCTAGACAGCCGAGAGGGAGGTCGACGACGCTCTACCGTAACCATCTACGGCGAGCAAGTGATTATAACATTTCATCTCAAAGAGTTATTTTGAGGAGATTAGCTTATGGCCTTATAAAATAGTCAATGATGCTGGTTCTAGGTAAGGAAAATAGCCTATGAATCAGTGAATAACTGATCTCTCTAGAGTAGATAAATATAGCTTTGACATTATAACATAATTGTATTTAAATCAGACATTTGTTGAACTAATTAATATTCAAAAACTCAAGACTGTGATCATTGAACTCTACTATGATGATAGGCCTTACATACATTGCTACCTTCGACATAGAGAGTAAATAATGTAACGTGAGTAAGATCAAACTCTAAGCTCCCTATAGAGTTAGGGATCCGTTACATGTAACCTGTATTATTATGACAAATGTCATATTTTATTTGCCTTTTCAATTGGTTTCCAATGGGAGATGCCTACTATAAAGATGCACCAAGAATCATGAGAAAGTATTAAAGGATATAACTATGTGAAATTGACATAAAGATTAAGGAAATTCTGTAAGGAGTGATAAAATTCTGCGAAAGACGGATGAAAACCTGAGGAAAGGTCATGCAAGATTATAAAATAAATAAACTGTACATGCAAAATTGAAGGGTGGAAAAAGTTGGGTTACTACAATATCATGTCCTCAGTAAGTCGAGACTTGATTAAGGTCCTCAAAATTGGTTATCACTAAACAGATTCTTAAAAAGGTGTCACATTATTAAACTTCAACTATTGCAACTAATCTCCACTTTGACATCCATCAGTGACAGTCTTTCAAGCTGATGCCTTGTCTCTGTTGACAGTTGCCCTTCAAGTGTCGAAGAAACAGTCAGTGGTCTTGGAAGGCCATAGTCTTCAGGTAAAGCTACTTCATCCGATGCCTCCTCCGCCGATCGTGGTCGGTGCAGTTGATCCGAATAAGTTGCTGGCTAAATACCTGCCAAAGATCTTTGATGACGCAGAGCTCGCTGATTACTTGAAGAAACCGTCCGGAAAAGATGTCCTCAAAGTGTCACGATCTCGAAGTCCATCTGTGGCTGTGATTGTCTTCAGCGGCGTACCTGGTAGGTAGCGTGATAGCATTCGATATTTAGCAGGTCTATCGTATCGATTTAATTATGATGCGTTGGCCTACTAATTTGTTAAAAAATTAAGTGAGTCCATTCGGAGTGTTGAAAAACTTACAACAATGGCCTCGGTAAACAAAATATTTCTTGCGGAAGGTGGCCCAGATTTCTCTGGCATTTCTTTGTATGTATGTATGTATGTATGTATGTATGTATGTATGAGCACTTGTTATAGCGCCCCTTCAAGATTTCTACTCAGAGGCGCTCCCGACTACAGCGCGGACACTGAATCGGAGTTTCACGCCGAAGCGCACGAGCAATTGCGAGTGAAGGACTTGCCCAGGGTCCCTACTGACGGCTTGAGGTGGATTCGAACCCGCAACCCTCCGGCTGCAAGGCACTGAACATACCCCTACACCACCGCGCCCCACTTTGGAAAAGAAAGCTTTACCATAAACTAAATAATTATGTGGTAGTAGGCCACTATGTCGGAAGTCAGTTACATGTGTCGAGGCAGACTACAATTATTTAATTGCCATTCAACAGCAATCAATCGTGTCTCGAGTAAAATTGTCGTTTTATAAGCTTACTTGTTAACTTAGCAACACAACAAAAGGAAACTCCCTTATTCACTTAAGAAATATGCAGTGTCATGAGGTGAACAGGAACAGGTGAATTTGTGCAAATGATTCCAAAAGGAATGGCGAAAGAATAAGTCCTTGTTACGGAAGGAATAATTTTACCAATTCCCCTAGTTATAAACTCAATTAGTTGTGGGTCCTACTACCTTGGATTGATTCGAACAAAATCGGTTGCGGCTTGGAGCATCGGATGAAACAAGTTCGATTTCTGCTTGATCGAGTTGGTTTTGCAACATTCAACATTTATATATGTTGACTTAGCATGACCAATTTTCCCACAAGGCCTATACTTTCATATTAGCAAGTAAGCATGTCCTAATAGGGGTGTCCAGAAAAATTACACATCGCAGAAAACACCTATACTCAAGTTTTGCCCATTATTGTATTCATATATATTTCTATAAATATATTTTACAGAATTTTAAAATGCTATCCTGGGGTCGCTCAAACCCCCCGAACATACCCTACTTAAATTCCCAGATTTGAAGGCGCCCATGCACGAGTCTTGGAACTTGGGTTCATTGTCGATTTACTCCTTATAAAAAAACGAAGAGCCCGATTTGGATGAAATTTAAGTTGTTGTGTTTGACGCGACGAGAGTTACATCCGGGTAAAATATAGATACTAAATTCAGGGTCATTCAAGGTCGTTTCAAGGTCAGAATAAACGAAATCTAGCAAAAATCAAAGAAATGGCCAGATCTCAGCCAATAATTTTAGAAATTGGCTAATTCTTTCTTGAGTTTTTCGCCTTGATAAGGGCTACCTGAAGTAAGAAAGAAGGCTACTAAAATTAATGTAAGACGATCCTAGGTTATTTTAAGGTCAAAAAGGTCAATTTAACAGAAAAATTTGGGAAATGGCCATAACTCTTCCAAATATTGTTCATTTGAATTATTCGTTAACCTCCTAGAGACCTAGACCGTGCATGGCGAATGAGTGTAGCCTAAATCCTGTGTTAAATACATGCATTCTGAGTGCAAGACTTCAAATAACGCTTAGCCTAATGGTTCGCTGTACTAGACTACATCGCCTGCCGCCGTCACGTGACAACAAAGCCATTCCTGGACAGAATGATAAGCGTTCAGAAGGTGGCTCTGTGCACACAGATCATCGCCTTTCCACTCGTTCCAGCACTCTCGGATGACATGGTTCATATGCATTTTGAGAGTCAAAGGCATGGTGGCGGAGATATCAGGGACTGCAGCTTCCACCGAAACGACGGATACGTCACCATCACATACGAAGACAGAACCGGTAGATGGAACCATGTACAAACTTATATTGCCCCATAATGTATATATCTTAAATGTGTGTAATATTTACTAACAGCTGTAGCGACTTTGTGTAATACGAAAGTTTACATTGTATCCCAGCCAACAGACACACAATGTTTTCGACAACGTTAATTGGTCCAGTATTAAGCCTACGCCAATGTGTGTGCTGGCTGGGATATTCAATGTTTAAATCATGCATAATTTTATGGTAACTTCTACAGACTCCTTATAATGTGGTAATTAATAATTATCAATCGACTGTGAATTTGGGAGGCCCATCACAGACGTTATACAAAGCTCAAAAAGCTCAGTGCTCAACTAAGGTTTAAAATCATTATAATTATGGACAAAATCTCGTAATGTTATCGGAATATAGTTGCTGATGAGACTAATATCTTTGGACATAATGTCTTTCCGAAAGCAGAGGCGCGTTTACGCATAGGTGCACTAAGCACGCGCCTACAGGGCCCCAATTCGAGGGTCCCCAAACAAATGAAAGTACTTTTTTCAATGATCGAAAATAACATTTTTTAATTTTGATATAGTTTAAATATAACCTATTTTTATAGTTCAGCATTCACACAAAACCATATTACTGTAATTTATAATTGTTTTGTTTATCTGGGGTAATAATTAATTTTTCTTCAAAATAACATCAAACTTGTTAGCAACAATCCGCAACGGCCGTCTGCTGCAGTTTAGGTCTACGTGTTGCAAGTCTATGCACTGGAAACATGATGAAAACGTTGATGGATACATACAAGGATGTTACTGACTGTGACATGTTTGAGGATGAGCTTGATCAGTTTATGATCCTCGTCAAACATGAAAACATCAGAAATCTCATCGATATGATTGTATCAACTCGTGGTGCGTCGTCTACAATCGACATTTCCAAGTGTGGAACACTTGCTTATTTACCTTGCAATTTTTACCAATAAGTAATGCTTCTCGAGAACGGTCATGTTCTGTACTTAAAAGAGTGACAAACTATATCAAAAGTTCCACTGATCAACATCGGCCAGATAGTTTAACTTTGTTAGGAATCGAATCTGCTGAAACAAAAGAAAGCAAACTTTGACCAACAGACTGATAATTTTGCTAAGCTCAAATGCAGAAAGGAAGCCATAGGGGAAACATGTGTAATTTGCACCCCTAACGCATTTTGCATTTTTACTTTTAAAAGGTTCAAAGAATTGGCGGAATGCCAAGCAAATTTAGCGCTAACATATATGAGGACCCTAGAATAATATGTAATGATGCAATAATTGTAGGTCTTATAGAAAACGTAGAAATTTGAAAAATATAATTTAAAAAACTGGTCCAATATACACGAGTGTCGTGTAAATTGAGCCGGTAAATATATTAAGTTTAAAACTGGTCCAATATACACGAGTGTCGTGTAAATTGAGCCAGTATAGATATTTTACACGACATCAAATGGTCCAATTTCAACAAATTCCACGTGGTCCATTTTACACGAATGCGAGTAGCATGCAAATATTCGACCTAGAGGTATGTGACTCGAGAATTGCAAAGGCCAACGCTGACCAATAATAAGACTTTATATTGCAGTTTCACTTGCCTATAATTTTATCGATTTAGCTACATATTTTGAGAATTAAGCATACCTGGCATGAAACAGATACGGCTTCATTACATCACGCTACACAATTTCACGTAAAAATTAATTTAAAAAAAACGAAAACTCTTATTGTCATCTCTTCTAAAACACACATAAATAAAGTAACAGCGCATGCGCTCGTGGCTTCCGCTGGTTCCCTACTGCTTTGGTTTCGCTATACTAGAGGTGTTTCGATTTACACGCTGGTCCAAAATACACATGTTTTCCCTAATGGTGAAATGAGTAAGGAGTGAATAGAATTTTTTAAATTCTGCTTTCGGATGTTTTGCATATTAAACTTTCTCATCTATTTCTAATTTCTATTACGCCGTTTGTTATTTGTTGTTAAAAAGTAACACCGATTCAATTTCCCAGAATTAATTTTTCAAGCATATTTATATTATGTGATATAGCATTGCTGCATTCCATTGCAACTAACGAGTAGACCAACTGTACGCTTATAAATATTCTTGCGTTTCTAAAGCAAAATCATACATCAGCACATTCCTTGAAAATTGCTTCTATAACTAATCATAATTTTATAATTACAGTGTCAATAACACTCACAAGAACAATTTCAAGTTCAACTTCGTGCACGTGATAGGCTAAACACCACCAGAGTCTGAAACTCTCTCAGTGTACAAGTTCAGAGGGGCCCTCAAAAATGTTTGCGCCTAGGGCCCCGTTTTCTGTAAACGAGCCTCTGTCCGAATGTATATTTTACTCGACGGACCTATGTAACCTATTTTACCCACGCCTAGGAGAATTCAGCCATTGTGACTGAATTTAGGTTGAACAATTGTATAACTCATACCGTCGTTCAACCTACATCCAGTCATAGCATGACCAACTCTGTGACTACTTCGTAAGATGTTCTGCTGCCTCTGTCTGTCTGTCTGTCTCTGTCTGTCTGTCTGTCTGTCTGTCTCTCTCTCTCGTTGATTTCTGATCGGTTCCCATCTTTCGGACTTACCCGTGGATATCCAAAATGGTGACGTCAATATTATTTGAGTTCCTTCTCCTCCTATCTCACGGAACGTGCCTCTGAACTTCTCGGACAAAAATAGGCTGGTTTTCTCAGGTTACCTTGATGAACATTTAGTTCCTCTGTCATTTAGCTCTTTATTAACCTTCTGATTTTCCATGTTGAGCAATACGAATAAGGGCCAGGGCCTAGTTTCGCTTCTAAAGTCCACGCTTCTTCCTTAGAGCACTGTCATACTTTCCTAATCCTGTTTTCTTTCACGACTTCATTATGTGCATTATGCCACGACTGCTAGCTTACTTACTATTTTGCTTTACTTACCCACTGAAATCGACAGAGTTATAATACAATAGCATGTAAGCACCTCTTACGGTCTTTGATAGGGCATATAACGAGCCCAATAATTTAAAACACAAACACATAGTATAAAAATTGATTGTCGGGGACGCCACCGTTTCTCTGATCGTTCTCAAACTGCTTAAAAGATTATAAATCAGCAATCAAATAACTCCTATAAAATTTAGCATGAATAGATTCAATGTTTCCATATAGCCTACACGTAGGGATAGCAAGAAGGGTAAAATTCGTGTACTGTTATACACCTATGCCATGAGTCCGTTAACATCGTATCGTATCGTATCGAATCTGAGAATTTGTAAAGCGCCTCTTACAGTACTTCCACACACACACACACACACACACACACACACACACACACACACACACACACACACACACACACACACACACACACACACACACCAGTAGTGTAGTCCTAAAAAATGAAGTGGGGGAACGCCTGGATATTGAAGTAAGCAAAAAGTGCCATCTTGCAAGAATTTTGCATAGTGTGAGAAAAAAAATGGGGGAACGGCGTTCCTCCACGTCCCCCCCCCACTACACCACTGACACACACACACACACACACACACACACACACACACACACACACACACATACGTTAAGCTGTAGTTGCAGACTGCGATACAGTGATGGGCACTAACTAATTTGTTTTAGTTAAACTATAACTATTTTTCAACTACAGTAAATAAAGTTTAACTAAAACTTGGCAACTGATTTTGTAAATAAGTTAACTAAACTAAAAATATTTAGTTAAACTTTTTACAACTTTTTAACAAACTTTTCAGAAACATTTTCACAATGACAGAGGTTAAGTGAACTGTAATAACGCAGAGCGTCAATGACAATTTCACTTAAAAAATATGTAATGTGTACTAGAATAATAGTCCTAGTACAGTTCTACAAGACAGTCATGAAGAAAGTTGCTAATGGTGCAATGTAATGCAGTTCACTTGACTTGAGTAATAAAACCAGTTACTCGAGGCAATCATTGCGGAAGATAGGCTACTTGCTGATTTTGTTACTTAATCTTTGTAATTAATAACTAAAAAATATTAGTTAAACTTTTTAGTTAATAACTGAAAAATATTAGTTAAACTTTGGTTTTTACTAAGCTATTTTATTTTAGTTAAACTTCTGCTTTAACTAAAAAAAATTAATGAAACTAAAACCTTGCAACATTTTAATTAACTTTTGCCCATCACTGCTGCGATATACACATAACTTATTTTAAATATTCACCTGTAACAGTCATAGACAGAGTTGTGCAAAGACAGCATTCAATCGAGGGCCATGAACTCAAAGTAGATTACTACAACCAGGATATTGGACCACCGCCAGAGGCACTGTCATCGAATCCAGCTGCAGAAGATTCTCAAGATAAAGGACCGAGCGTGGCGAAGCAGCAACCAGAGGTCATCACGGTGTCTGATGTCGTTTTCGAGTGCGATCTCAAAAAAGTAGATTTTATGACGAGGAATAAAAGGCTGAAGGAGCAGATGGAAAAGGAGTTTGATGCTCATCATTGCTCAATCGTATGGCCAGAAGATTCAACTTCTGGAACTATCATCCTTAAGTGTACAGCATCCACAGCAGAACTGGCGAAAGAGTTTTCCACAGGTGACTGGACAGAAACATGTACCAGTCTCATCAAGAAGCATTCTGATCGAGTCTCTATTGGCAAGTGGGACATACCTGAGGAAATAGGATCAAAGTTTGCTAATCAGGCACTTGGGCTGAAAGATGGCGATGGTGAATTGATGTGGGAACAGTCCAAGAGCGGTGGCTATGTTCAATATGTTGGAAGTGAGGAAGACGTTGAGAAGTTCACTAAACAATGCCAGTCACTGACCAAGAAGCTTCTTGAAGAGCTTAAGAAAGAGAATGAGATTGGCACCGATGTTGTTGAACACGTTAGTAACGTTCAGCTGCAATTGCTCAGAATGACTAACTTTGATAAACAAAAGGAGGGTTCAACTCTACATATCAGCATCACTGATAAAGTAGTAAATTTCCAAGGAACTCGTGAAGAAATCCTTGACGCCAAGACAAAGTTATATGAAATGATAAGTCAGGAGACTACTTGGAATTATCCAGCGACAAAATTTAAGTTAACTGCATTGGCCGATAAGAAGGTAGTGGAGTATGTGAAAAACAGTTTGAGAGAAAAAGATATACGAACCGTGGTTGCATCGCAAAAAGACAAAGTAGTATTGTCTGGCCTCAGTAGAAAAGATATTGATGATGCAGTCCGATTTCTAGATTCGGAATTGATTGAAAGGAAAGTGATGCTCGATAATGCCTCTGCAGTTGTTCTGACGATGCCTCAGTGGACCGAAGACATAAGTAAACTCAAGTCAAGGTTTCCAGTTCTTGTGGTCGATGTTTCTCCCACACAAGACGCAGTGACGTGTCTTTCAACCAAGGGCAATCTGACCAAATTGGTTGACGAAATTGAAAATATCCTGAAGAGCAACATCCAAACTGAGCAGTTTCTTCCAGCTTCCGAGAGTAAAGTCAAATATATGAACAAGTTCATGACTACAGAAATAAATGCTACACAAAACAGACTTCTGAGCGCCAGGATTTCTATCACTATGGAACTCAATGGAATAAAATCAGGGGTTCGAGTGACAGGTGCTCCGAATGGTTTGATAACAGCACTGGAGGCAGTTAAAGCTCTAGCTGAGTCGGTTCTCTCATATGACTACAAAAATGATACACCTGGGGTCCTGAAAGCTTTCAGGACGAAACGAGGACAGGACTTCATCGACGCTTTAGAACATCGTAGCAAGGTGATCATCGAGATAAAGGAATCCTTCGTCACTACTTCACCCTTGGGGGCTCAACTGCCAACAACGAAAAATGTGAAGGCACAAGAGCTAACGGTGAAACTGGAGGCAACACTTCCAAAGGGCATAGTAATCAAAGTCATCAAAGGAGATATCACTAAATGCAAAGTGGATGCCCTAGTGATTCCGTGCGATGAAAGACTTCAACCCAGTGATGACTTGGCAAAGCTCGTTCACGACACAGGTAAACCAATTACCACCTTTACTCACATTAATTTCAGCTGCGAATTCGGCTGGTAGCTGCTGACTATGTTCAGGCTACATTTTAAGACTGCCTTGGTACGCACTTATTAGAAGCATTAGATAGTCGAGCGCGCAGCGCTTATGAGAGCTACCCATTTGTATGAACCAGTATTGTATCAATTGCATTGCAAATGTAATTCAATTATAATAGCAATTACATTCTTGTAAATGTAATTGAATTACAATTACAATTTCCTGATTGCGAAAGTAATTGAATTACAATTACATCTTGATTGTAATTCAATTAGTAATTAGTTTTCAATTATTCCTTTAAAATTGGCAAATGATTTAGAATTTTTCGATAATTTTTAAGTTACACTATTTTTAAATTAAAACATCCAATGGACCAATGGCCTGTAAATTGTAATCTATACATTTAATTGTGTGTCAAGTAGCCGAAATACGATTTACAATTATGATCCATTAAAACAAGTTAGAGTTTATTTGATTTTAGGAGTAGAAGTTTTTCAAAATGATAGAGAGTTTAGTTGATTGCGCCAGGGTGAGTGAGTCAATTTGTCCAGCAGTGCTAAAGAGACGCTCAACTGGAGTTGAAGATGGTAGCTCTGTTATCTGTAGGCAGCCGCAGTAAGCTAGCTGCGAATGAGTGCATTACTGCATGGATAGTAGTGCAAGCGGTACACGAATGTATACTGCATTTTTTGAACACGGATTGCCGCTTTGCACAGTTGCTGTTGGAACCTAAGAGAACATTTGAGATTTTCAATATCTCGGCTTCTGGTTCACTTAGAATCGTTATTTTGCCGACCGATGAGACCGGGGCTAATCTGTGATGGCCCTAGTGGACTCATTACCTCTAAATGTGTGTGTTTGGACACCAACATAACGATTCTAATTTAACTAGAAGCCGAAATATCAAAAAATCTCAATTTTTCGTCGGCCATTTTGGAAAATAGCCGACCGATTAGACCGGGGCTAATCTGCAATGGCCCTAGTGGAATCATTACCCCTTAATGTGTATGCTTAGACACCAAGATAATGATTCTAAGTGAACCAGAAGTCGAGATATTGAAAAATCTCAATTTCGGTCGGCCAATTTGAAAAAACCCGCCATCTTGAATTCTAAGGGAAATTTCGAATGCCTCCCCTTCCTAACATGTTCTCTTAGGTTCCAACTACAACTGTGCAAATCGGCAATCCGTGTTAAAAAATGCAGTATACTGACCAAATTTGTCTTGTACTATAGTCTGATAATGATGGTCAGCCCTTGCCCTTGGGGTCTATCAAAGTGTGCTGTAAGATTGCAAGACGGGTGTAAGGAAAGAATAATGTTGACAATTATGCTGACATGCAATCATAATGCAGAGCAGTTTATTCAATTAAACGGGTTTAATTGAATAAACTGCTCCATTTCGGTCTGTTGCTTGAAAACTTTTCTGTTTCCTCGGAGTGCTCACGCTGGAAGAGCCTCTGAATAGTCAGTACTGCTAGAGGCGCTTTATAAATGCCCAAATACAGTGCAATACAATACATGTGAACAAGAGTGGTATATTGTGTAGACTGTACAGAACAAATAAACTGAAGTGGATAAAGTAAGAGATTCAAAGACATAGACTACTATAAGGTTCTATACATGCACCCTTTATGCAGAATTCTGTATAAAGCTATACTTGCAGACGAGATCTAGAATTAGCTACATTAAAATGCATAATTATTTGTCTTTTGAGCATATAACATTAGGAGAAGTAGAAAGTTTTGCTCTGTACATTTCTGCAATGCTTACCATTTTATTTGAAAGTGAGTGACTGAATGAGAGTGATTGATTGAGAGTTTTCACTCAAGAAAATTGCGTCAGTTGGCGGATATTTGAACTTGAGAATCTGACATTTTGTTCTGACAGGAGGCTCAGCAATACAAGATGAATGCAAAAAACACATTTCTGTCCACGGTACCATTATGGAAGGTCGGGTGTTTGCCTCCAAAGCTGGTAAGCTACAGATCAAAGCTATTCTGCACACTGTTAGCCCGAAGTGGAAGGGAGGCAAGTCTCTGGAGACGGAATACCTTAAAGAGGCAGTGGATAACACTTTGAAGGAAGCCTTGAGTAAAAAATGTGAGTCTATAGCCATGCCTGCCATAAGTACTGGGTCGTTTGGCTTTCCACCAGCTTCTGCTACATCGGCAATCATCGAAGGGATCGAGGAGTTCTTCACCGATTTAAAAGGACAGTGTTGCCTGAAATCAATCCATTTGGTGGACAGCTCAGAACAGGTAAGTTAGTGCATTAAATGTTGTTCGAATAAATAATTTTCATTAATTTCGTTTTGGACAGGTCACAGATATGTTATTAACCGGTATATTCTATATTGGAAGAGGTGCGCGATAGAAGGAAGAAAAGTGGAAGAAGAACAGAATATGCCTATTATTTTAGCATAGGCTACCCATATCTATATTTTCAGCCTGTTGCGTCAAGTTTGTGCAAACGTCAACGTTTCTTTGGTGAAAGATTAAGGTACAATATTATATTGTACGTGTGTATATAAAATGTCATAATATATATATATATATATATATATATATATTATATTGTGCACATGTGGCCCGTATATATAGGTCTGTGAATTTGTTTCAGGTGGTAAACTATTTCCACGATGCGCTGAAAACAATCAGTGTTTCCTCTATCCGACTTGTGGACGATCATACAGTTGCGCCAACACCCAGAAATGTCGATGTAAAGTCTCCTGGTAAATGAATATTAGAAAGTTTTTATATAGATAGAAAAATAGGCTCACGATGTAATTGTTCGGTCTTTCACGGTGCGAAGCTAGAATGTAGGCGCTATGCTTGCTAATTGTGAGCTTCCACAGTTACAGTTACGTTTGCATTCGAAGAGCGCATAATAATTTGCAAACTATTTGCCAAGATAAACCATTGTTACAGTTATGATGGATGATAGGTTGTTCTTGTTGTAGCACCTCCTCAGGTTGCGTTGGTTTCACATCCACCGAATGCCGCAGCATTCTCCGTTGCGAATCAGACGCTGACTACGAGCGAAGGTCTTACCATTACGCTGGTCTTAGGTGCCATTGCGGCTCAGAAGGTTTGTAGACTTTTCGAATTTACTTATTAAATCTAATATAGAGTTAAAAGAACTCGGTTTATTTAAAGCAACTAATCATCAATATGGCGAACACGCCGGACCAGATATAGGTTTAGTCCTATATAATATTATAGGCTATAGTTCACCTAAGACTCGTCCTTATCTTCATCTTTTTAGTCTAATTTATGTAATTATATTTGATGCATAATAAATCTAGCACTAACTACATCTTTAGAGAGGTAACGTATGGTTGACGTCAACGGTAGCCATAAGATGTCTTTAAACACTGGCGGAGAACGATACATCTCTAGATCGTCTGAATTTGGCTGACTACTCCTCTGCATTAGGTTTTCACTTGCCGTAGGCTATACGTCGCCCATAACTTTAGGTCTCAATTATAGTAATGTGAACTTTACAAGGTTTAAAAAGACTCCTTCTAGAGGCTAGAGCATCCAGACTGTAGACCTACCAGGCATAGAAAGCGATATAGCCTACTCGAATGGATGACATTTTATAGTTACATTTGAAAGGCTGCAATCTACCACTTAGGCCTATGTGCTTTCGGATCTAGAAGGATCCTGTATAAATGATTTAATGACTGTCACAAATTGAAGTATGATTTTTGCTTATCTGAGAAAAGTTGAGCATTCGTCTTGTACGTATACCAGGTCGACGTTATCGTAAATACGACAAACAAAGAAATTAGCTTCAGCGATGGTGCTGTGTCAAAATCGATCCTGGAGGCAGCTGGGCCTGAGATTAGCGCCGCCTGCACGAATGCAAGCAAAGGAGGTCGTCTGCCGCACGACGAAGTTATCTTAACCGACCCGTTTAAGCTGCCTTGTAAACGAGTCTACCATGTGGCATGCATGGGATGGGACGGCGAGGGTGGTCAGTGTGAAAAGGTAATCTAATCTAATCTAATCTCAAGACTTCTATAGAGCATAATTATGATGCATACTGTGTGATTTGCGCTCGTCGTGTATGTACACGCCAGTGCACATCATTCGATTGTCGCTTCAAATCAAACCCTAGTAGAAAATGTCAATCCTTTGGAAACCGGATAGAATCCGCTAGGTTTGGTTACACAAATCCTAGGCATGGATAGGCCTATATATATCCTGGATGTGACCGACTGCTTCACTCAGCAGTGTGGACTCACTGCTACTGCAATCAACGAAATGTGGTGCATAAGTTGATTTAAATCGACTACCCTCGTATAAAAACCTTGGAAGCATATATATTGCCAGCTTAAGGAAAATCAAGCTAAAACGCTGAAATTGAAAGTCGAAGATATAACTTATCCATTGAACACACAAAGACTATAAGCTTAGAGATTCTTATAAACTACAAAATAAATAATCATCATTATCATATTCTCCAAAATATCTTTGTCACCAAATTCTCCGCCCCCTCTCTGCCACGTCAAAGCGTCCTCTCAGATCCTCTGACCGGCTTGACCTTTTTGTTTTCCGTGTTAGGACCACAATGCTTCAATCCAGGTCCTTTGTGTGCATAAGGCCCCTCTCTATGGAATCGACTTCCTCCTTCTCTACGCTCTTCAATCCTCTCTAGTAGCATCTCTACCTCTTTCTCTCACCTTAAAACCTTCCTTTTTCCTCAGGTACCTCGCACTGGGAGCGCTTCTGAAAGGCTTAGGCTATGAGAAGGCTTTATAAATGATCAAATACAATACAATACAATACAATATTCTCGTTTTTCATCCCAAATCAAGACTGATGCAACTAACTAATAGGCCTAGTGTATAATTGAAAAGTATGCTCTGAAATGACACACCGAAAAGGGCAAAGTCCCGCTTTTTGCTACCGCCAAGGGGTTAAACAACCATCAATGTGAATTGGTAACTAATGCAGCATAATGCAAATTTGTGCATGTATGTTTTGTTTCTGCCTTCGGGCGTAATAAAGTACTGATATAATGCGAAAATGTACACATTGTAGCCTACATGATATAAATACAGCCAGTTAGATGAAAACAGATGAAACTTCCAACACGTCCTTCGAAGCTATATATATATATATATATATATATATATATATATATATATATATATATATATATATATATATATATATATATTTATGTATATAATGACAAAAAACATAATCATGGCTATCATCATCAGTATTGTCATCATCATCGTCGTCATCATCATCATCATCATCATCATCATCATCATCATCATCATCATCATCATCATCATCATCATCATCATCACAGACATCATCAAAGACACAACTAATCATCACTGAATACTGTTGTTTTCAGACGACACGAAACATTCTGAACACCATCTTCAAGAAGGCTTCGGCTGACAAGATGACCTCGATAGCTATCCCTGCGATCGGAACTGGGGGCCTCCGCTTACCGGGACAGTTAGTAGCAAAAATGATGTACGAAGAAGCGATTAAATTCAGCAAAACTAACCGTACCACCAGCCTGAGACAAATTTGTTTTGTGGTCTATGACAAAGATGACAAAACCGTAAAAGTAAGTTTTATCGTTATCACCAGAAATGAATTTAGTAAATAAGGAATTTTGAGTTTACAACATTTTTATTCTTTATTTTCTCGCGGTAATTTGCTTAATATTTAGATTCTAGGTTCAAGCTCTAAAATTTAGTGAAGCATTCACAGTCTGGGTAAAACCCGACATTAATTAATCTAGGCCTATTTGACAGTGTTAGATGATTAGACCCCATTTGGGTCTCTTGATACTATAGGTTCTTTTATCGTGGTAGTAAATAGCTAAAATATAATTATAGGCAATCATGGCGATTTCAATGCGTCATTTTTTATATTTAATTTCTCTTATTTATATAGCACAACTTTAAATAAAAACTCGGTCGATGCATGATATTGAGAACTAGGACGAGGTTTCTATACATATAGCCTAGTTGAAAGATTCGCAGAGCTTCCCATATGAAAATAGTTGGCTGTTTGAAAATCGATCGCGCTGGATTGAGTAGGCGAGCAATGCGCAGACGACCTCGGAAGCTTTTGTATAAAGCGTATCTTGTGCATCGTAGGACTATGCGTATCGCTGCATATGGTACTAATCTAGTAGGCCTATAGATGATATAGATCTCAGTTCAGTTCCGTTTTCCGTCAGTAGTCACTACCAATTATCTCTACAATCGTCTATATACCAGTGACTGCAGAATCCATCTTCGCCCTCTACGACCACACGCTGAAAGAGCTCTGAACATCCATGCTCTCCTCCGTGAAATCACTAATCGCCAGAAAATTGACTGTCCATGGTTCGATGCTGACTGTTCCACTTCAAAACGAAACACTCGCCACCTTGAACGAAAGCATACACATTCTCCAAAAGACACGCATGTCTTCAATCTACTCAAATCTCAAGCACGCAAGCAAAGGAAACTTTTCAACATATGCGCTCATCCTTCCTACGACAACACATTGAAGAAGCAGAGACTGATGGTAGAGCTCTCTGGAAATCACTAAACTCAATCTTATCCCCGCAATCTTCTCTTGAATGTACATTGTCCACTCTCACCCGATGAGCTTCTTGATCATTTTGCAAATAAAATTGAAGTTATTCGCCAATCCACTAAGAATGCTCCCTCACCTAACTTGAATTCTAGCCACTTGAGTTTTCCTGGCTTCATTGCTTTTGAAGAGTTCACTTTACCCGAAGTTGATAAGCTCCTCAGTGATTCCTCCACTAAGCACTGCGAGCTAGACTACCCCAGTCTGGCTAATAAAATCCTTGCGCCATATTTTTGCCCCTGTTCAGAAATTGCTGCTATTCACAGCTACTCTACCAACTGCTCACAAGCGTGCCTTATCCGTCCTCGCATAAAAAACCAGGCCTTGACCTTTCTGATTCTTCTAATTACCGTCCCATCTCTAATCTCTCCTTCATTTCCAACCTCGTTGAACGTGCAGTTCACCGGCAGCTTTCAAATTACGTTGAATCTAACTCTCTTCTACCTCTTGTTGAGTCTGGTTTCCGCCGCCTCCATTCTACTAAAACAGCTGTTCTAAAAGTTTATAATGACATAATCTTAGCACTTGATTCTGGCTTTATCACTGCTCTCCTTTTACTCGATTTCAGCTCTGCATTTGACTGTGTTGATTCTTCCATCTCAGACGCATACGGCAAGTCAAGAAAAAGTTTAAACGAAAAATGTCTCCGCACACTAGTACAGGCATTGGTCATCTCAAGAATTGATTATTGCAACTCAGTCCTCTATGGCCTCCCTGCATCCACTCTTCAACCTCTTACCACTGTTCTCCATCATGCTGCAAAGCTTATCAAAAATTTAACTCCGCGTGATCACGTCACCCCCACCTTTCGGGAACTGCACTGGCTTCCCATGCAAGCCCGCATAATTTTCAAAATTTGTCTTCTAATGTACAGAGTCCACACAAAAATTAATTCATCTCCTTCGTATGTGTTCTCACTTGTTACACCCTGTTCATCTCTCCAATCCAGACGAGGACTACGATCTTCAACTCAAGCTGACTTTGTTGTCACACGATCACTCAGAAAATTTGGAAACCTTGTATTTGCACTCCTCGGCCCGGCTGAATTGAATAACCGGCCGGACTTTATTAGCAAATCTTCAACATTATCGCTCTTCAAAAAGAGCCTCAAGACTTATTTGTCTGACATTTATTGTGATTAGACTTTCCTGTTAAGCGGTGTTGTGCTGGATCCTTTTTGTTTAAGCGCGCTATAGATGTCAGTTTGATAATAGCCTAATTAATAACAATAGGTCACGGAATGCATTCACCTCTGCCGCAAGTAAGACTTCAGTAAAATTAAAGTAACGTAAATTAGGTCAATCAAATAATGGTCTGGCTCCAGGTTCGTCTTGGAATCTAACTCATCGAGCGACAGCCGACGGTGCGACGCCTTTGACTAGGCGAGCGATTTACCGCTCGACCAGACCTTTGCTAAGCCCGCGACCAAGGAGAGCGATCGATCGCTCACCTAAAATGGGAAATTCAATTCAAATTCAAATTTTTTTAGAATTGATTCCACGGTCTTCGACCAAGTACAGTTATATAAAAACAGAAGAAAGAATCTTACTGCGAACAAATTACAGCATGACCGAAATTGCTGTAAACTGGTGCAGTGACCAGCACAATACAAAACTAGCACAATTTCCAAGGCATTCTGCAGGAAACACCAATACTCGTTAAGTGGTCAATGATGATCCCTATATGGAACCAATAATACATCAAATTTTCATTCCACGTCATAAAACGACCATGAAAACAAAACCAGAGGACATGCAAAATCTGGAAAGGAAACAGCATATCGACAAGAACAAAGATGAAACTGTATGGAGCTTTTGTCAGCCCAGTGCTGAGCACGCAATAGTGCTGTATGGATCCGAGTGCTGGTGCATGCGCAGAGAGGATGAGAGGAGAGTGCTGGTGGCGGAAATGAGCTGGCTGCGAAGAATACTGGGCAGAAGTAGGAGAGACAAGATCCGAAATGAGGTTACCCGAGAGGAGCTGGGACAGAGGGAGACAGTGGTGGATAAGATCAGGAAAAGAAGGCTCACATGGTTCGGGCATGTGACGAGAATGAACGACAAAAGGCTTCCAGCCGCGGCTCTGTATGGACATGTGGAGGGAACACGAAACCGAGGAAGACAAAGAAAGACCTGGATGGACAATATAATGGAGGATCTGAGGGCACAAAACATGGATATGAGGGAAGCCATGGATAAAATCAGAGACAGAACGATTTGGGAGATGTCATGTTAAGGACTCATCGTTGGCGCACGCCTGACGGAGGAGAGAGAAGAAGTAGGTTAGAGAGAGGACTAAGCGAATTCGCTCTGGGATTTTTGACCAATGGAGTGATTTGAGGATGGGAGTGATGTGATGATGCTTGGGCGTTCTGGTGACAGCTCTGGATAGTGAGTTTTGGATGAGTTGCAGACGCTTGAGTTGTGTGGATTCAAGGTTGAGGAAAAGGGAATTGCAGAATCGAGCTTGAGTGGACAATGGAGGTAGCAATGGTGGAGGCAGTTTTGAAGTCGAGCATGGGTCGGATGCGGCGGAGGTTACGAATATGCATCAAGCAGGAGCGCGACAGGTTGGAGATGTGGTTAGAGAAGGAGAGATGTGGATCAAAAGTAACACCAAGATTGCGGACAGTGGCATCAGAGGTGAAGGTAAAAGATGAAGAGTTAGTAGATAGGTGTATTGAAGGGTCGGGAATTTTCTTCATTTGGTCAGGAAGCCTTAGGATGATGAATTCTGTTTAGGAAGGGTTGAGGCAGAGGAGGTTGGACGACATCCTTTGAGAGATTGGGTTAACCAAATTGAGTAATTGTGCAATGGAGGTGGAAAATGAGCTTGGAGAGAAGGATATGTATAGCTGAGTGTCGTCTGCGTAGAGATGGTGGTCAACAGAAGAGGATTTTATGAGATGGCTTAATGGCGTGGTATACAGAATGACGAGCAGTGGACCCAGGGAGCCTTGACCACAGCAGAGCGGGAGGGGTTGCGAACAGTGGCTCGAGGCTTTAACAGAGAAGGATCTGGAAGACAAGTAGGACTGGAACCGTAATAGAGCAGTGCCAGAGACGCCAAACCAAGATGATAGTCGACGAAGAAGGAGGCTGTGATCGATGGTATCGAATGCGGCGGAGATGTCTGGGAGACAGAGGCAGGAGACGTGCTGATGGCTGACGGCAGAGACCAGTTTATTGTACAGAGAGACAAGTAAAATTTATGTAGAGTGGTGCTTAGTGAAGCCAGATTGGTGGGGTTGAGGAGTGAGTTAGAAGAGAGGTAGTCGTATAGCAGAAATTTAAAAACTGAGATAAGTTTTAGAAACGGATAAGGAAAAATGTACAGTGATAATCAGCAATAGAAATGAAAATCAAATGACGAAACCCAAAAATCAAGTGCACACCAGCTACTCAGCGATCGAGTAGGACATGGTACCCGCTCGAATTCCGCAAATCTGGACTGACGATTTTGGATGGAAGGGTCCACACTCCGCAGTTTACGGACATCTTATGTTAACAAAGGCCGTTGACGTCGGCAGATGCTATTTGAACAGTTCTCACCGTTCGTACTTACGGCAAAATAAAGCTCTTCGTATAGGCCTGTACTGTAGCCTACCTTATTTTGGCGTGGGTATGATTAGGCCTACGTGACAAATTCATACACGAAACCACGAGTGCAAAATATTTTAAAAGGCTTGGCAGTGCTTTTCGGGAGGGCCGTATGATGCTCCATAACCTCGGACATCTTAAATCAAGACCCGTCAGGATAGATTTATGTGTCACCGGAAAATCCTCGGTGCGGCGGATTTGCCCTGCCTAAACTTTATCTGACTAACTCAAAATCTATCGGGGATCAAATAAAACCGCTAATACCAAAATCCATTTATGCAGCGCCAGTGTCACAACCTGCACTAAGTGCTAATGTTAATTTTTGTGGCGCTTGAACCGACCGCTTCTTTGGCGCCCGTGAGAGATGTATATTGCGTCCGTACACAGAAACCTAAACTCTCGTGGTGCCTATTCAAACGTGATGCGATAGTGCTTTATATGATAAATTCATTGAAAAATAAACAGGCTCGAGACTATACTTTCGATTAAAAAAATCATATTCTTATTGTGGTCATCCATTAGGAAAGTCTGCAATGCCGCAATGAGGAGCATGAAGGGATTACTCAAATTCTGACACAGAAATTCTTAGATTTCGATTAACGCTTTCTTTTTGTAGCGATCTGTATATAGGCCTATGCTAGCCACTATCCTAACATGATAGACCTAGGCTATTTTATCATCATTCAGGAATTCAGAAAACATCTGAATAATCTGTCATCGGCAACGAACTTGCAAGATACCGGTACTCCCACAGTTCCTCCTCGAGACAGAAAGCTCAAGAAAGTAAATGCAGCTTGCGACGAAATTTTCCCGAGCGATGTTAAGAAGCCCAAAGGTTTGCCTAGAACAATATGTCTCCCTTATTTTATATAAATATTAATACATTAATTGATGTGCTGTGTAAGAATTCATAGTCTAGCATAGACACAGATTACGGATGAAGTAATTTCAATATATTTGAGTATAAAGTCCTATTAAGCTATCTAGCTACTTCCTTGTCTGAAATCATAAACTGCTCATTCTCTATTTGAATCGTACTATTAGCCCTAAAGTTGCTACGTGGTATCAATATTTAAACAAGGAAGCAAAGAGGATGTTACCAACTATAGACTCATCAGCTGCCAAACATACTATTCTTCACTTCGGGGCCATCCACTTAGTAGGCCTACATACGCAGAAATCCTGAAAATTAGACCGCCTCTCTGTACGCAGGCGTACATTTTGCACCATCACCGCACTTGCGTACGTACATTTGACACTCACCCCCTCTCCCCTAGAACGGTCTATCACTCTAACCGGTCTTCTCGAGGGAAGTATAACTATAACTATAACGAAAATAACAATAACGAAAATTTTATCTTAATTTTCGTTAATACGAAATATAAAAATAGGAAGTGCAATATGGACGATTCGACATAAATTAGAACGAAATATGCGCTAAAAATAAAAGCCTATGTTCTCCCCGGAGTTTTCATGCGTGAATTAACCCAGTTGTAGTGCGGCACTTTATTATTAGCTGTTTTGTAAACGTTTCTATTTCATTGCGATTGCGACCAAAGTTCACTAGCGCAATATCGCAAAATCAGCAATCATAGTATTCTTGTAGTCAAAATGTATCTGAAGATTTGAGCGGCTGCAAGCGTGGAAATGCTCTGTTGAGTAGTTTCAAGTGTGAATCGGTCTCAAATAAAAGTTCGTCCGCGTTGTTTTCAAGTTCGTGAAGCATTAACGGTGTTGGTCAGTCGGCAATAATTTTGTTAAAACAGTAAAATATGAAATTGTCTTCTACATTGACACAGGTACCGTACTACCGTACCATCATTAGTCAGCAAGTTCCAGTAACTTTAATTTATATTGATATTTTAATTATGCAATTTGTCGATTACTTTGGAAAGTCGTGTATTCATGAAGCTGAATTCTTTCTTCAAAGGCTTTCAAAGCTCTGAGCAAATTGTGAAACAGCGTGTTAGGCTAATACGGACAATTTTGCTTTTAGCCTTAATTATTGTTACTAAGTAGTAACTAAAATTAACTAAAATAAAAATCCATTAACTATAACTATAACTGTAACTAAGAAATAATACTAACTATAACTATAACTAAAGTAAAAAACCATTAACTATAACTGCAACCATAACTAAAATAAAATCTGTAAGAAGAATCACACTGTAGCGATTTGAATATTTGTACAAAACATTCTTACGGGAATTTGTAGGTAAACGCGACTATTTTCAGGTCGCAATTTACTTTAAATGCTGATATATGGACATTTAAAATTTCGAACTGGTGATGGCTACCGTTGCAAATTACACCGCCATTTCTGATTTCTCATAGCGTCATACCACACACGGTCTCCTACAATGCAGCATTCGCAAGGCATTTCGGGATTTCTCCGACAAACCAAAGACGTCATCTAGCTACATTGGTTTCAAGTTTTTACTTCGACAATTGTGTTCTGGTTCACTCATTCTTTAGGCCTGTGCTCGTTCAGACTCGTGCATTCTATATTAATTTAGAGCTAGAGCCTGCATCTCACAATTGCATCACAACTTAGAACCAATCTGGGCTCGACGGGGTCCTGGTCCTCGATCTACAATGTTTTTCTACGTATATTTTACGATGAATTCCCGTTTTATCTCATTACTATCATCTATTCCAGGCGAGCATTTGCGCAGTAGTTCGACCAAATTTATGTTTCTTCGGGAACAGGTCGATAGTCTGAAGGTTCGATAATCTGAAGGTTCGATAGTCCGAAGGTTTCATGGTAAAACATATATATATATGTACATATATATGTATATATGTACATTATATGTATTTATATGCATGTATATGTATCTATATATACATATAGGCTATGAGTCATTTTCTGCTATTAGATCAATTAGACATTTCTGTTGTCACAACGATTTTTGAAACAAAACTCGCCATAATTATTTCAAATCTATTATTTCTATGAATTTACTATTGAGGAGATTATTGTTTCCATAGCTATTTTGGATATATGCTTTACTGTTTATTTTAACTGCTGCGGTTGAATTTGAAATTTGTCCACTCCGTTACCGTCACTTTCACATAGGGTCGAAACTAACATTATAGAAATACGACTACAAATGATAGTTTTTCAAAAACTTTATGTGATTCGTAAACAGCATTGAAACGCCTTTCATTTAATAAGTTTGCCACTAAATGAAACAGTACTTGTTGTGGCTAAATGAATCATTTTCAGCTGTCACCTGAAATAATGTCCACTCCGTTACAGTACATAAATTTTAGCACTACTATTTACTTACCAACATCTGGGTGTGGTGCAAATTAGTCAGACCATTATTTTATGACGTCTGTGCTTGTGTATACTTCGTTTATATGCTGACTTTTCGAATGGATGCGGTAATAATTTGGTTTGAAAGATGTAATCTACGCATCATACGCTTAATAGGTGTCCACTCCGTTACCAATAAATAATTAATCTACATTGAAGATGCTCATGTAGTCAACACTTATCAGGTTTCATCTCCTAAATGAATAAAATTGATATGTTGAAAAATGTGGTCCGAAACGTCGGCGATAATAAGTTTATTTCGTGTTATGTTGAAATTGTCTACTCGGTTACCTGTCCACTCGGTTACCTCTTACACAGTAATTTATTGGATATAGTAGTAACGGAGTGAACATGTAATGGTAACGGAGTGGACATTTCTTCAAAAAATATGTTTGATTATAGCAATAGCTCCAATTATATTTTTTACTCGTGTGTGTTAAGATAGAATTAATTTTCCTTTTATTGGCTATATCTTCATAAATATACATGTGTGAAACATAACTACAAAGTTTTGTGGATTTTTTTGTAGAGTAAAAGTGGAGGTAACGGAGTGGGCATTTCCTTTAGTCCAAGACAAGGGTGTACTGCATGTAACCGAGTTGATATTATGAGTTTACTAGAAATGTATATAAGTGACACAATATAGGTCAGTGTAACATGTTATTATTTGGTGCTATGACAATTCGGCGCAAGAAAATTCGGCGACAGACAATTGGGCGCGGTCAATTCGGGCCAAGACATTTCGGCGCATGGAAAGTTCGGCACAAGACAATTCGGCGCCTTTTGGTAACGCCTCTATTTTGTAGCTTTTTAACCGATGACTCTACTCACATTTCTAGTTACAGTTTTATCACCAACAATTAAGGCAATGTAGGCTAGAGCTACAATAACAAATGTGTTTGAATCTTAATACTAGGGTGAAGTATCTTTAATTCACGCATTAAGTATAAATAACGTACAAAAATTGGCAGAGTTATATGCATGTAAAGTTGGTTCATTTATCCTGGCCCACCCTGTATAATCTGGTCAACGATTGTGTATTAAAAGTTAGAAATATTTACTTCTCTAAATCATTAGTAATTCTAGTATTTTATAGAAATACAAATATAAATGTACTATGCAAGAAAACATTTAAAAGTCTTGAAATTTAATAATAATTCTCTACGAAGTTAAAAAGTGTAAGCCTACAAGGCAATGTTGTGATAACAACGGAGTAAGAATGACGTAGATCACGATTATCGTAATCCGTCACCACAGCTTGAAGACGCTGAATTACATTTCAAATCTACTATGCTTTAAACCAACTTCTTTTTAAAGGTCAATTCAAATAACAGTATGTCCATAATAAATATTTACATTTACAGTTGGGCCAATACAATCTGGTTTTGTGCGGAAATAGCTGCGCCGAATTGTCTTGCGCCAAATTGTCCACGCGCCGAATTGTCTTGCGCCGAATTGACCGCTCCGAACTGTCTGTCGCCGAATTGTCTTGCGCCGAATTGTCTGGACACCTATTATTTGGTGTTGCTTTAGTTTTCATTAAAATTTATGGAAAAGCAAGTTTGGTAACGGTGTGGACATTGCTAATTTGGGTGTTGTCAAAATACTTGTAAAAACTGATGAAACTAGAATATTAGTGTGCATCAGCACCCATATTTCTTAATTACATACTGTAACTGGTCAACACAAGAAGAATAAATTATTCATTTTAAAGAAAAAATTTCTTGCATCTCCAAAAGTGAAGTTGATCTAATAGCAGAAAATGACTCATACATATATATATTTATGTGTGTATAGGTATAAATACATGCATGCATGTTTATATACATGAATACATATATATATACATTCATGTATATATATACATATATATATATACATGCACACAAACATATATATAGGCTACATATATGTACTTACACATACCTATACATATATATATATGTACAATTGTACATATACACATATATTCAAATATATATATATGCATAAGTACATAGATATATAGTTATATACGCATATAGATATATAAATGTACTATATATATATGTATATGTATCTATATACTATAGTATATACATACATATATACATATAGATACATACATATATGTATATACATATACATACATGTATACATGTATACATATATACATACATCTATACCTACACATACCTATCGCCTCTGAGTAGGTTCCTTGAAGGGGCGCTATATAAATGCTCGGAATGAATCTATAATGCATATATAGTATATGCAATTATGCATACATATATATACATGTAAATACATATATATACATATATACATATGTATGTATATATACATATGCACACACACATATTACATATATATATCACATATACTTATATCCATGTATATGTTACAGAGAATGTGTATAATCAGGGAATGTGTATATTAGGGTGGTGCTCAAAAAAATTATTTTGAGTAAATTGATGGGACAACCCCAGGTTATGTTCCTTTTGATAAAGTAAGTTAGTGTGCAAATATGATAAAGATATTCTATCATTTAGGCGTGCCACATGAGAGGACAAGTTTTCCAAATTTAGACAAGGATCGTAGGCACAATTGTGATAATATTAGAAAAGTTTTTCGTATTTTTTGTAAGATAAAGTAAACCTCAAATTGTTGTCCCTAAAAGTAGAATAATTAAAAAGTACTGGTGAGCATTATTCAGCCTTATAAGTTTAACATTATTATATCATTAACACATTAACATACAAATTATTTATTGGTCCATTTTGTGACCGTTGACTTTTTGGGGTCCGGAAACTTTTTCGATGCTCGGACACCACATGGAGCAAGGCCTGCTTTTGACCTTCATTCTTGGTCAGCATTTGATTTTATTCTGGTATCAATGCCACTCCCCTTTCTCTCCTATCATTCACCACACTCAACGTTTCTTCAGTCTGCAGACACTCCAACTAAATGCTGTTCTGTTTCCACGCATTACTATAGCTGTCCTTCATTCGATCAAGAGCTGGTGCTACTTGCACACAGAAAATATTCTTTGGGCGAGGTCTTTTAGTCTTTGGGGTTTCTGCCTCATCACCAGACTCAGAGAGTTTTCCATGCAGTCTATATAGCAGTAATCACTATCTGAAGCATCAGATTTAAATAACTTGGCAGCTGTCTTAATACCAATGGACCTGGACATTGGAGTAGTAGTAACAGATTGTCTCAATGTCTCTTGATAAACGCTGGTCTTAGTTTCATCTTGTCTCTCTTCAGTTTCGCTTCGTCTTGTTTTTCAACTTGTTATTAACTTGTGCCATTGAACTTGACATCCTTCCATCTCTAAGCTGAGCCTGCAGAAATGCTATGTCCTCAGGATTTTTATTTTACACTTCTGCATCAGAATGTGAAATATTAAATGTTTTCTCTAATGATTCAACAAATCTTCACTCTTTGACTTTCTGTGTTTCTCCACTTCTCAATGCTGCCTTTTGTGAATTCCTGCACTCATTGTCGATCTTCTCAAGCCTCCCGATTGCATGTTGCATTGTAGTCACAGGCAAGTGAGCTTATTTCAAAAAGCTGCAACAACTGTTCCAACTGTCGTGCGTGCACTTTCACGAACAGTTTTGCCATTGACTTTTAACAAATTGAAAAACCTGTAATGTCTGTTTTCATGAAAACAGTCTTGCAAATTGATTGAATCATGTGTGAATCCAACAAAGCAAATTTCAGTTTCAGATCTTGTAGAAGATTTTGGACATGCCAACCTTTGAGGACCTCTGAGTAGGCTTCTTGAAGGGCGCTGTATAAATCTTTGGAATGAATTAATCCTAGTCAGTTTCCAATTAAAAAGTACTGAAAACAAGCAAGTCAATAAAGAGATTGGAAACACTGGATACATTAGGCTAGACTAAGTGTTTAGTATTGGGTATTTTAGGATTTTTCTTGCAAAGTAATTTTTTAAATAAGCTAAAAAATATTTAAATTTAAACTTGTACAGAGTTGCTAATTATAATCTGATTTTCTACTATATTAATTATATGTTCTGACCCGAAACCAAACTTTAGCCAGATATTAAATGTTTTGAAAAACATTATTTACTTTTGATATGAAGTGCTTTTTTTCTATTACAAAATGCTGGAGTAATTTGAAACTGTTTATGGATACTATGGGATACTGTGAGTAAATATAAATAAATAATTAACCTTAGGAAAGCCTTAAATATAGAGAAATCCAAAAAATTGTTTTAAAAATTAAAATTATTTATTTACTCCTCAGCTCCAGTTTGCTACAATTTATGTATTTATTATTTAATCATTTATTTATAAAACTAGTCATCAGAGAATAATTTATCCAACAATCCATGGTACATAACACTCATCACATATCACAGTAATCAAATAATAGGCTCTAGAAGTGTCTAACTTTCATCCAGCTCCTGAAAAAATAAAAGTTGATTTTTCGGCTTCGATGACGCATAATTTTATATGCAAAATTTAAGTTGTCATGTGGCACCCCTAAATAATGGAATATTTTAAAAAGATTTTACACATGAGTTTCTACTACCAATACGAACAGAACTGGGGGATGTTCCTGGCATTATAAAAAATCTTTTTTTGGCTGCCTCCCTAGTGTATATCCCCTGAAGTTTTCTGGGTAGATGCATATTCCGTGATTCACTCGGGGGAATGTATACATTCCCTGAAAAAACCAGGGTATATACATATACCCTGAAAATTTCATGTGATTTCTACACACATACCCTGAAAGGTTTTACAATAACACATTCACATTAAACCAGATTTCTATACGCATACCCTGAAAATATTAGGGTATGTGTAACATCTATAGTATATACTGTTCCATTTCACAAGAACTTTGAGGCATGTACATCTGTTTGTGTTATGTATTGGCTGCCAAGTACGCCAACATAACGAGTGATGACGGACTATGGCTCACGTGGACAAGTGGACCTGATTGATATGCAGTCCATGCCTAGTGGACATCACAAATGGATCATGGTATACCAAAATCATCTGACCAAATACTGTGCTCTTCGTCCGTTGTCTACAAAGCTCGCGGCTGAGGTTGCCTATCAACTCAGTAGTTGACATCATGCAGATTATACTTCGACCGTAGACAACTTTCCAGCGTCAGTTGAAGTAATAATAATAATAATAATAATAATAATAATAATAATAATAATAATAATAATAATAATAATAATAATAATAATAATAATAATAATAATAATAATAATAATAATAATAATAATAATAATAATAATAATAATAATAATAATAATAATAATATTAATAATGCCTAATAAAATAATAAACTAATAATTTTCGTTTATCAGAAACAAATTAAAACTCAGAGAAAACGAGCTTCTGCCGGATGCTGACGTCTCCAAGATGAAGGAGTTGCTCTGTGAACCGCGGTTCAGATGAAATCGTTGTGTGGCGGTTAAGGTAACTGCGCTGGAACCGGCAGATACCTATCAAATTGTGTGAAATGTAACAGTAAATGTTACACATATACCCTGAAATTTTCAGGGTATGTGTATAGATATGTGAAATGTGACAGTAGATGTTACACATACCCTGAACTTTTCAGGGTATGTGTATAGAAATCTGGCTTTAATGTGCTAGTGTAGGCTAAAGTTTTCAGGGTATTTGTATAGAAATCACATGACATTTTCAGAGTATCTGTATATACCCTGGTTTTTCAGGAATGTATACATTCCCGAGTGAATCAGGGAGTATGCATCTACCCTGAAAATGTCAGGGTATATACACATTCCCTGATTATACACATTCCTGTAACATATATATATATATATATATGTACAATGTTGTACATTATATAAAAATACATATATACAAACATATATATACATATACGAGCGCCTCTGATTGGTGTGCACTGCGAGAGGAGCTATATAAATTGATAGATACAATACAATACAATATACAAACATATATATATACATGTACATATAATGTACATTAGTGTAGTCCAAACTTACATGGGGAAAAAATATTTTTTCGAAATATGCTGCTCCACAAGGCTGCCTCTGTTGCACTTGACTAGAAAACTGTGTGTTGAAAAAATCGAAGAGATCTGAGCATGTTCAGAGGTCGCTAGGTTTTGAAACTTTTTGTAGAAATTGCAAAAATTGTGCATCTGACGCGTTAATAACTGCATTATGAATTAAAATTAGCACCCATGAACACCAAGCACCATCTTTCTAAATCATGATCAATATGCCAACTGTATTTAAGTAAATAAAAGAATAATAAGCTTATTTACAGATAAAACACTTATGTCAAGTTCTTTCTTATAGATAAACGTTTTTGGCTTAGCCTATAGCTAATTTTTAAAATTTTGTATGCCAACTTTTCATTACAATTCGTTTCATATACAATTGGATTGTTCAATATTCCTCTATATGCTGCTAATTTAGCATGAATATAGTATTTTTTAATCTGTGAAGCCAGCCTTGAATATGAAATAAGCTTCCAGTAAATTTTTTTCACTTTTTGCAATAAAACCTCATACGTGAGAAAAACGGCAGCTATGGTGGAACTGGCATCAACCAGGACAGGAGTTCCCCACAATGTTGGTTGTTAGGGATGCCTGACAAACACATTCTTGTGTCTGGACTCCCAAAAAATGAGGCAGTCCTGAGGAATTTTATGTTGAATAGACTAACAGTTGGTGAAGCCACGAAAGCACAATAGTCGCTGCGTTCGTAATTCGGGCGATGGCTATAGAATCCCGCACAGCGTGCTGATTCGAGTGTTCGCAAGCACTGGAAGTTGTATGAGCCAAGATTTCTGCTGATTGAAGGAGTTACAGTTTTAGGTCGATTTAAATTAACTCTTTCAGTCGTCATCTCGTATATTTCTTCGAACACCTTATAGCCAGCGCTTTCTTTGATGAGCGTGTCACTGAAGACATCGAGGCTGCTCTGGTAATAACAATCTTACTCATCCACCTAATCCGCTATCCATGAAGCGTCTGGACAGGAAATCCTTCGACCACCAGACTCCACTGGAAACGTATGTCACAAGGAGATATTTAAAACTGCTTGATCTCCGTACCATCCAGGATCAAGAACAACCCACAGCCTTCCTTTCAAAGGCTTCTACTCCCTGACCACCTGACCCTACTTTCCAGTCGATGAAGGCAAATGTCAAACTGTTGATGGTCGTCAATGACTGCGCAGAACGTGGAGTGGCTCTGATCCATTCTTACAATGATGTAATAAGGATGAGTCACAGAAACAATACTTGCTGCAACTTTTCTCCAGTCATCGGACAAAATTTTGTGTTCCAACAAAGGCAAAATGAAATAATAGTGGGTTGCGGGTTTTCAAGCTCTTCAATGACGGGATTTATGCAGACTGGATAGCTTCTTTAATTATCCAAACTATATTTCATTACAAACTTAATGCAGCCTGACTAAGCAGTAATACTGCAGTAGAATATATATTTCTAATTGGGGCTGTTTATTGTTCAAAAATAAAAACTGACTTGAAAAAAATCTAAATTAGATATGTTTTTTGACAAATTCATACTATATAGCAAAAAGTCGAAAAACCTAGCGACCTCTAAATATAATCCAATCTTTCCAAATTTTGCATAGAGACTCATGTTTTCATGTGTAACAAGGGCAGCCTTGTGGAGCAATGCATTTCCAACTTTTAATTTTTTGGACCACACTAATGTACATAAACATATGTATGTACATTATACATAATTATATGTTTTACCATGAACCTTCGGACTATCGAACCTTCGGACTTTCGACGCGTAACCGTTTCTTCTGGGGGAGAAGTTCATGTTGCTCTCCATTTTGTCTCTCTCACCCTCTCTCCCTTCATTTGACTGTACTAAACGAATAAGGGGAAGCGGGTACACGTGTTTTAGCCTTATATATGCCTACATAAAGTTCATAACAGCCTTATAAAGCCTATATAGGCCTATATGAAGTTTGGAAGTTCGACTGGGTTATATCTCCTCTTTTATCCGTGATTCCCTTCACTGGCTCCCCATCCGCCAGCGCATTCAATTCAAAGTTTGCTCCCTCGTGCGAAACTGTCTTGCTGGCTCTGCTCCTCACTATCTTAGGGCATATTGTACCCCAGTATATTTTCTGCTCAGTCGTTCCTCCCTTCGGTGTTCCGGCCGTGGTCACTTGGTTGTCACGCAGGTGCGTATGTTTACGGCTCAGTCTAGGAGTTTCGCTATTGTGGGTCCTACTAGCTGGAACCGATTGTCTCATTCCCTCAGGGACAACATTTTTTCTATTTCTTTTGACCACTTTCCGCCAGCGCCTGAAAACCTCTGTCTTTACCAGTGAAGACACTAGCCCGGGTCTGGAGCACCTCTGATCTTGAGTGGCGCTTTATAAATACCCGATTACGGTTACGATCACATACATCGAATTTTAGTGTCACGTCGCGTAACATTAACTTTGTAGCAGCTGAATTCCCCTTGCGTCAACAGCCAGCTTTTGATATCTCGAGAAAACGTTTCATCATTGGAGGGCTGATAGAACTGGAAATTTTGCAAGGTGATCTCACACTACAAAAAACGGATGCCATCGTCAACTGTACGAACAAAGAGCTCAACCTACGCTTTGGTAGATGATAAGCCTATCAGCTTTTTATTTATCGAATCTATTAATCAATTTTACATGATCTAAGTAACACAGTTCAATTTTGATTGACTTTAGCCAATTTAGGTCTATTAACATTTTAAAAAACGGTTGAAAAACTACCTTTTTTATTCGTTGAGAACTTCGGGAAGTAGTGAGTAATCAGACTGCAAGGAGATTTGGTGAAAATCCTCAAATATATTATACATGTACTGTACATGTACATTATGTTTGTGGACTGTTGTCAATAAGCTCTACTGAACAAGGTTAAATGTGCAGTAGATTATAATTTAATGATAGATTTATAAGAAATATATTTTGAGATCTTTAAAACTCCACACTCAAAATTATGTACACCTGAGTCTCAAACTAGGATACCGACATGAGACACCATAACCATGCATCGGCTTTCAAGGATTTGGAAATCTAAGTGAATCTTCACCTGGCGGCAGACAATCCGCGCCTCAGATTCACATTTCGATGTGACCTTGCGCGCCTAACAAATTTAATTAATTAATGAATAATAATAATAATAATAATAATAATAATAATAATAATAATAATAATAATAATAATAATAATAATAATAATAATAATAATAATAATAGTAATTGCCAGTTGAGGTTTCCCAAGCCCGTCAAGACGCGGGCTATCCTGAACTTGACTAATGCAGGCCTGCAGGTTAAGGTTTTCAGAAAGTAACACAGATCCTAGCACCTAACTTCAAATCTTAGTACCTTTCTTTGATTGCTCTAACACCACAAAATAAGCTTACTTTTGTATCGTTTTCAGGGGCTGTAGCAAGCGCCATTGCAAAGGCGGGAGGACCAAGCAATGATAGACGAGTGCAAGAAAATAGGTAAGCAGTAGCCTATATTGATGACCGCTGTCGTATATGCATATATTATTTTTTCATTTATTTTATGTAAAACACATGATTATTACTCGCGCAAAAAGTTCGTGAGTCTGAAACTGAGGCGAGGATGAACTGTAAAATGAATAAATCGACTATAAGATTTCAGCAGGAAACGGTCCCTCATAAGCCAACTGTCAAAATACTTCTTAGAATGAACTTCTAGGAATACGATATCGCTAATATAACACCTCATGCATATACCATGGTTTATTTATTGACTTCGTGGACAATGCGTCTCTTTCAGGCAACTATCATAAGTATAATAGAGGCTCTTAAGTGGCTCTTTTATAAATGTCTTCTTACATTACATTACGTTACATAAGACCTCATTTTCATGATAAAGATGATTAATGTTTGACTGCGTAGGAAAATTGACTAACGGTGTGGCCGTAACAAAATCTGGAGATATTGGCTGCAAGAACATTATCCATCTGGAGGCGGCAGATAACAGCGGCGACTGGATAACTGTCATCCGTCGTGGTCTCGTCCAAGCGGAACGGCTCCAGCTGAACTCCATTTCCTTTCCTCTTCTCGGAACTGGTATATAGTACATGTATTCCTGCTGTGACGAATAGCGGCTGTAATTAGTAGTTGGATCCTGAATGAGCAATTAGACCCTTTGCACTTGCAAATAGGTGCTTTGTGAGTGCGAGCCTAGTTGTGGCTATTTAGATAGGCCTTTTACTGACCAATTACTGAACAGGACAGCTGGTCCACCGGAAGTGTTGGGCAGGCGGGAACGAAATAAGGTTGATCGAGTAGTTCATGTTTAGCTCTTTTGGGAGTAAGAATGTTCGAGGCTTTGCTCTACGATGTTACGTCTCGACGGACTGAGGCTAACCAACGTGTGTATATTGTAAGAGGTTCCCCCCCAGCTATAACAAAGCTCAAGACTCGTTGTCTATTTTAAGAAGTATAATTCTCAACAAACAAATGAAACGATACATTACCCAACCGAAGAACGATGGTGGAAGAAGGGTTCGCTCTCAAGACGAAGAACGACCAACAAACAAGAAGTCTGCAACTCAGCAACGGGCTGACGAACATCACAAACTTAAGCAACCTTAAGTAGACTCAAGAATGGCACAAGCCACGAACTAGCTTGACTACCATGCACCCAGAGAGATCTCGGACAAGACAACTAGCACGAAGGCTGGATTATCAGAGACTCTCTAACCACCCCTTTTCCTACCTCCTTATATAAGCAAGTTCTCTCACTAGAGGACTCCCCTTCGGCTAAGGAAACTACCCAAGCAAAACCATGGCCCATCCCAGGACCGGTTAGGACTCAGTCATGAGACCCTAACAATATATAGTGTAAATAGTTCACAGTTGTAAGTTTTTCGATAATGTATTTAATTGAATCTTTGTTTTATTTTAAATAAAACTTCGAAAAATCTTCACACCTGCAGTGATCTCGTTGAACTGAGTTGCAGTAGGCTTATAGCAGAATGCTTCTCCTTGGTTGGCGTAGCCTATGTGCTTCATACGTGTATAGCCCAGGACTGTTAAAGGTTTAGTATTTTTATTTTTGGTGTTTTGGGTTTTTTTAAATATAAAAAACAGAAAACTGAATTTTTTACAAATTAGAAATTAGAAATGTCAACAATGGCATCTCTTCAACGCTCTTAGTAATAATTGTTGTATCGTTTTGTTAATTTCTTTACATGACATTCTACGGTTCTACTGTTCTAGTTAATTCCATTTATGCATCTGATTAATTTGAACAGAATTCATGCCATTTTTATGAGTGTGTGATCAGAAATAGGAAAATCTTAAAAACATAAAAACAAAAAATAAAAATAACAAAAAAGCACCTTTTCATTTTGAAAAAACTTGTTTTTTTGCACCTCTGGTGTAGCCTAATCACCGTATGACCAGTTAGTGTGATCAGCTTTTATTAATTGTCGTGGACCGGTTTTTAACGTTAAAAACTTTCTAGACTAATGTGATTTTTACTGTGTAGTGATGAATCCGAAATGTGCAGCCGTGAAGGCAATCTGTTACATTTGAGAAGCACGTTTGTTCCAATATTTGTAACATTTGATATCATTGGCCATTGTAGAATGTAAACCAAAATGCTGTTAGCAATTGGTGCAATGATATACTTACTTCCTTACTTACTTACTTTGTTAATTGAGTCAATACAATCTTGAGGATGGCATGAGCAGAAAGGGGATTTCAGTCAGGCTTATCCAATATGAAGATTTGTATGTTGCCATTTTCTTATTTCTAATTTTTTCCTGTTGAATGGATTAGGTGCACGAAACGTTGATCCGAAGGAGATGGCAGTTATGTTCTTCCACGCTCTCAAAGACTTTGTTTCTACAGATAAGCCAACACAACTCAAGAAAGTTTGCGTGGTCATCTATCAGAGTCAGATGGTCGACGAATTCACCAAAGCAATTGCGAAGGAGACAAGCGCAGACTTCCAACCTACCGGTCAGTTATTCCCAGTCCTATTTAAATTTCCAAGTCTTATTTCAGGCGAGATTTGCTTTAATTATGATTATTAACTATAACGAGACTGTAGACGATCACGAATCTCTGCTCCAGATCTCCGTGGCACTAAATGTTGTAAAACACGATGTGTCGAAATGATATTGCAGAGTAAAAGTAACGCTTTTTATACCAATATTAATTATGACCAATTGAGCTCATTATCACAATAAACGCGCTGAAGATAAACTCCGGGTTCGTTGTGTTAGAATAATTTCTAACTAACAAAGAATGCGTGCAATTATCCAAACATTGAATACGTACAGGCCCACTAAAATAGTTACTTTAGATGTGTAGATAGGCAAAACACGAGTAAAAAACATGTTGTAGACAGCATTCTGAAATCAATCGATTTGAGAATATTGACTACAAAAAGACTGCTCCACGCCATGTCATAAATTATCATATCATATATTCGTTTATTGAGACTAATCCTGTCGTCAAAACGCAACAGTTAACATACCGTATATCAGGAGATAGCAAGTTTAGTCTAGTAAGCATTCTTAGGCAGCATGCGTGGGTCCAGCGACAGAGGCGAAACAGACGACAAACACAGAACACCGCGGGACTTTTAATTGATTTTTAGATGAGGATAGTAGCCGACATCTATTCCGGTTGTAGTTTGTCGGTGATTCACTGAGCAAACACGCAGCCTTTGGCCACGCAGCAGATCAGTGACATCATCGGATTGGATTAAATTAAATTCATTTGCGTTGGATTTACTAAAAGTTGGATTTGAAGTATCGCGTAGTAAAATAGTATGTTTGGATTCACTGAAGTACATTGGGGTGTAGTATTTGCTAAGATCAAATATACTTATAGATTCTTTTTTAAGTTTGGAAACGCTAAGATATTTTGTTTTGGTACTTATTTACGGCATTAGTTTAAATATGTGCAGTCCATGATTTCGTTTAAACAGCACCCAGTCCAGCAAATGTCCACGGGACAGCCGAAGAAATGGTTCACGAAGCCAGCAGCAAAGCCTCTGCATCGAGTGCGGACGAACGGACTTCAGTACTATCCTTCTCAATTACTGCTAAGTCACAAAAGGATATAGATGACGTGATTAAGGGGATCGAGGAAGTTGGCAACGAAGCCATGAAGGTCATGCTGTTGGATAGCGAGCAGTATCAGAAGATGATAGCCAGACTGACAGAAGATCAGGTCGGTAGCTATTCAGAGCCAATTAAAATATTCTGGTACGGCAGCAGAGGTTGCAGTAGAGAGGTTTGACTTTTTGCGATCATGGTCATCACTTTTGGTTCCATTGGTGCGACCAGCAACGAAGCTATATTTTACTAGAATTTCCCTGCGGGTTTCACATTAAACAATATTGGTAAAGCAGGCAGTTAGATTTGGTCCTAATGTAAATATCGCAGGGAAATTCAATAGACAAATTTAGCCCGGGCCCCTTTTTAGGTCTAGGTAAGCTAGACCTATTAATATTTTGTGGATAAGCAACTTATTGAAACTGTTAACCAATAATTATAATGTAATGTAGTGTAAATCTTCCAAAATTTCAGAGTGCCCACAAAAGTCACGTCAGGAAGACCAGCTTATTCACCGGCACTATAATATTATCAAATCAAGTCCACAGTAGCCAGGCTGTTTGTTGCGCTCCGGTGCCAGGTCAGAATCCGGGAGGTCAAGCCCAGGAGACGGCATGGTGCTATGGTGGTAATCGGTGATGATGGTGTTCGTGTGGACGGTGTTGTGGCGCAGGAGTAGAATAATGATGTGATAGCTTGATGAGTTCGATTTTCATTAGTGAGTGGAAAGTAGCAGAAGTGAGTGCAAGCGGAGGAGAGGTAAATTAAGAGGCGAGATAGGAGGATTAGCAAATTGGCAAAAGTCTTTTGGGAGTCCGCTCCAAAGAGCTGGTGCATCACAAACTAAGGAGCGGTTGCAGAATTTCAGAGAGAAGGTGACTGGAGGTCGAAATAGAGAAAGATATACTATGACGAGCGAGTAACCCGGGCGGATGGATGGTGAATAACTGGCGAATTTTAGAGGGTTGAGAGGTTTGGAGAGCGTTGTAGGTAAGCGATACAATTTTGTAATGGATGTGCTGAGGGACATTTAGCCAATGAAGTTATCTGAGAACAGGGGCTATATGGTGGTGGTGTGAAGTTTGGTGACTGCGCGGACGAGCGCGTTCTGGACTGTTTGCAGTAGTTTTCCATTGTCGTAATGTTCATGGCCTCAATCGATGGCCGCTTCCAACACCGCTTCCGCATGAGAATCCTTCTGATAAAATCAGTTGAGAATGGCGCGCGGGATACTTAGGCTACCTGAACAAAAGTGTATTGCGTCGTATTTCATATCTAAAGTGCTTCTCTAAGTTCTCTTTCTCTTAAATAATTCACAATTAGGTCCACATTTAAAGACCTAAAAGAGAATAGTTAATAAGTTGTGCTGTATTTATTTCTTAAGATGAAGAGAATTCAGATGATGGAGAAAACTGATCACGTAAAGATTGAGATTGACAAAGGCAAGCGGATAAATCGTATCAGGATTCGTGGAGATACAGACGACGTCGCTAAAGCATTCGAAAAGATTACAGGCATATTCCACGAAGCAGGAAGTCTAGCACAACAAGAGATGGAAGCAAAACTAATCGCTAAAGAGGTTATGAACAGCTTAAAAACAGATGTTTGATGTTTGCACCAATTTTCAAGAAACCAAAATGCCGTAATAGATTTGTTAGTCATCGGCAATTTGGCCATTTGTTTGACTTCTCAGTTCTCACTGCTTATTTCCTTCGTGTCTCGAGGTCGTGTATCATTTTTTTTAGTTACACAGCGTGAGATGCGAGCATCCACTGTCCTTTGTACGTGTAGATTCTACCCTTGGCATATTATACATGTAGTATTGGATAGGGAGGCATTCTGGTGCGTACCTTGTTGCTAAGGCCTCGTGAGCAAGATAGTCGAACTCTTGCGCGCCTTGTAAGTTATACTGAAACCCTGAGCGGTGTACGAATGAAAGGAAAACATCTGACTGGTTTACAGTTAACAGTGGGATACGACAGAGCGATCGCATGGCTTCAAATTTCTGCGGCACCAGTTGACAAAATAATGGAGCCCATGGCAAAGTCTGTTGTAATATGGCAGGCTCAGCTATCGGGAAGAGGATCGTCACATACCTAGACTATGAAGGCGATGCTTCACTGCTGGTTTAAATGGCAGACATATGTTTCCTATCGCTGGAGGTTGTGCGAATATAAGCCAAGGGTTTTAGTTTGGATATCAACTGAGATAAATCAAAATCCACTTACCACTTCGGAACACCCGTCTGGCCACTGGCTAGTTGCTGACAACGGCTGCAGTCCATAAGTTGGAGTCTTTTGAGGGGTTTATTTACCTCGGCGGGCAAGCAATGCCCAGTGGTTCCAGCGAACAAGAATTGCTATCACCAGATCCTGCGTGGTCTCCCTGGATAGAAACATATGATACTTCACAATTGTGCCACATCTCTATAGTCTGCATGTGCTGCCAATAATCCTCTAGAGTTGCTAGACATAATAGACCACAGAGGCCCTAAACCACACACTTTAGAACTGTTGTGTCTCAGGAGGATCCTCCGAAATCGCTACTTGGACCATATGGGCAGCCAGCCTCGTAATCAGAAATAGAACAGCGATGGTAGAGGCCACTGTCCGAAAATGCAAACTATGCTTCAGGCATTATGCTTGCTCTCCAGACGACGAGGACCACCGGAGAGCCCTGAAACAACGTTGTCGTCCTAGGACTACTTGGACTAGGTTCGTTGAGATGGATTTCGCATATCTAACTATTTGTCTTCATTGATCAGAACCGAACAGACTGAAATCGCATCGTAGCCATGGCAACGCTCAGCTGCGTTCGCCACCAGAGAAAGATATTTCACTAGACGGATTCGTCCATGGAAAAATTGGATCACGATCCCGTTCGTTAAGCACTTCAAGCTCAACGTCTCTTCAATAACGTCGAAGCTTCATCCTCTTCGACTGCGGAAGAGATGTTCTCTTCCTCTCGAGGCAGTGATGTCAGAGCTCTTGGATTCGTTTCTTCCTTTACAAACAGTTCGATCTCGACATCGTCCTCTGTCCCCATGGTTCAATGCGGATTGCAGAGCGCTTCGACGTCAGGCTCGGCGCCTCGAACGAATCTACAGGAGAACGCGCTTTCCTTCAGACCAGACAGCCTGGATTCGCTTCGTCCGGAAAATGCACACCACATACCGGGACAGAGAACGAGACTACTGGGAGTCTCTCATCATCCGCCAATCAAAGGAACCCAAGAAACTTTGGACTACGTTCAATGGTCTTCTTGGTCGCCATTCATCAAGCCACCAGCCGCAGTCTTCTCCGCCTTTCACCTTTTAGTGATGTGTTCTTGGAGCGTCTTACTGCTAAGATCGCATCCATCCGCGCTACTACTTCTGCTTCTCCTCCACCAGAGTTCACCGCTACTGACGCTCGTCTCTCCATCCTTAATGAGGTCACAAGCCTGAAGTTGCGTCAACTCATTCTTGCCTCTGCGCCGAAGACGTGTGAGTTGGACCCTGTGCCCATACTCCTCGTTAATGAGCTAGTTGATGACCTCCTTCCCTTCCTCACCGAGCTCTGTAACCGGTCGATTCAAGAAGCTCAACTGCCTGCGTCTCAGAAGCGATCTGTTCTTTTTCCTGACTTGAAGCGAGATGGACTGGACGAAAGTGATCCTGCGAATTGCCGTCCTATCGCTAATGTGACATTCCTCTCCAAAATGTTTGAGCGTATTGTAGCTAACCAACTGATTGTTTATTTAGACATGCATTGGTTGCTACCTCCATTACAGTCGGGTTTTCGGAAGAATCATTCCACACGTTATTGGTTCGTCTCCTTTCAGACTTCTATGGCGCCATGGATAATGGTCAGATAACTCTTTTGGCCCTATTTGATGTCAGTTCAGCATTTGATTCTGTCGACCACTCTATCCTGCTTCAGCGTCTTGCTGTCTCCTTTGGGCTGACTGGCAAACCCTTAGATTGGCTTTCTTCCTTCCTCACTGAGCGCACTAACTGTGTTGTTGCTGGGTCCTCTAGGTCCCGTTGGGTCCCTGCCCCTTTTGGTGTACCCCAAGGGTCGGTTTTGGGCCCTTTGCTATACATCCTCTATGCATCTGATATTAGTTCCCTGCTGCAGTCTAGTGGGCTACTGCATCAGCTTTATGCTGATGATATCCAAGCGTATGTCCACTAACGTGCGGCTGAAGCGGTGGCCTCTGTTGGGCTAATGTGCCGTGCTATTGATGCCCTCTCTGGTTGGATGGCCTCAAACCGTCTGCTCCTGAAACCATCCAAAATTCAGTTTATCTGGGTTTGTAGTCGCCGACAGCTGGCCGGTGTAGACATGGAACTGTTGGCTGAAACTTACCCTCATGTCACTTTTTCACTTACTGTTCGTGACCTTGGGGCGACGCTCGACCAAGAGCTTGACTTTTCGCAACATGTTAACTTGCTTACGCAAAGCTGTTACTACCAGCTCCGCCAGTTGCGTGTTTTGCTCCACTCTCTTTCTCTCATGATGCTGCCGTTGTTCTTGTTCATGCCTTTGTTACCAGCAGAGTTGATCACTGTAGTTCGATTCTCGCTGGTCTCCCTTCTGGCTTAATAAGCCGTCTCGACCGGGAACTCCACTCAGATACCCGACTTATTGGTCGTATTCCAAAATACGCTTCAGTCTCTGCTTATATGCGCGATGTTTTGCACTGGATTCCTGCCTTGCGGCGCATCTCTTACAGAATAGCAGCCTTGATTTGGCAGTGCCTTGCAGGCTGTGCTCCATCATACCTCTCTGACCTCTGTCGTCCTGTCTCTGACCTAGCCCCCCCCCGTCGGGCTCTGCGTTCCTCTGCCATGGGAGAGCTTCTTGTCCCCGGGCCCGTTTATGTCTCAAGCAGCGCCGACCCTTCTCGATTGTTGGGCCATCAACCTGGAATGGGCTCCCACTTGAGCTGCTCTTGATCCCTCGCAGCAATTTGCCTGCTTTCTGCCGCCTTTTCAAATCTTCTCTGTTTAGCCGTGGCTGGGCTGGGAACGCATCTGAGTAGGTTCCTCGAAGGGCGCTATATAAATGCTCGGAATGAATGAATGAATGAATTTCTGGCAACCTTTTCTGTTTGCTTTTTCCTGATTTTTCAATTTTATTTCCAGTTACAGCATTATCGTGGCTGTGTTTACAGTAAAATGTCTGTTGGTACCTCTGACTCGAAATTGATTGAAGGCCAAATCAATGGCATGACCCATTTCTAATGGAGTGCCACGGACCGACTGTCTCGATTGGACTTTGGGCACTAAATAAACTTCGCTCCGGTATATATGTATGTATGTATGCACACATGCATGCATACATATGTGTAGGTGTATTAACAGGCTCAGTGGGAATACAACGAGGAAGATCAGACGTATGAGGCATATCCTCCTAATATCAACAGCATCATAGAAAAAGCCTTCCAAGAGAAGAAGCTGTATGCAGAATGGGAAGAGGAAGACGGAACTTATCAAGTCGACTTTATTTCCATGTTGGAAACGAAAGAGAACAGTGCCGGATCCCAAATGAATGTCAGACGAACTGGAAATAGTAAGTCTAAGCCTCCTTTTAATTTTCAAACTGTTTAATATTCCGTCTACGACAGATTTTGTAACACAACGAAGGTCGTCTGACGCTGTTTATACAGCACAGGCTGGTACAGTGATGTTCAACCACATAAATTTTATCCTGCTTATTATTTGGATGAATGGCCATAAATTGAATAACCATGTAACCTAGCACCCACTCAGCCCTCCACGCTTTGCTTTATGGTCTTTTATTATCTGTTTGTTCCTTTGTTGTTCTTGTTGTATATGCATTTTGATAGTGCAACATCGTGCGTTTTCAATGATTGACCATCTCTCTACAACGGTTTCCCTCTGGATCTGTGTAACAGTGTGTATCCTTCTGGTACCCTACCTACACCTTTGACCAACACTTGAAGCGTGTTCTCTGGGCCAGAAGCGCCACTGAATGGATATCTTGGTATATGGAGTGTTATATATGTCACAGGCAATGGGTAATATCAGGGATTTTGTAAAATGCCTGAAATATTTAGGCAATTTGTAAAATCCCCAATTCACTCAGGCACTTTACAAAATCCCTGAAAAAACCAGGGATTTGTTAAAATCCCTGAAATCTGAAAAATTTGACAGATTTCCTGAAACACAATCGAAGTTTAACATCGAATGTTGCACTTGACTTTCCCTTTGAAACATTTGCGCCTATTTATTTTGCAGCGTCCAGTGGACTTTGAAGTTGCAGAATAATTGAAGTTCTTAATACTGTAGCAAAATTTTTGGTCGTTAGGCGTTTTACTATATCATAAGCCATGTCCTCTTTAGCTATATTTCTAGTCACGGGAGAGCTTCCGCCGCGACAACTCAAAGCTCTATTTAGGCTTCTAAGGGGAAGGGAACATACAAGTCACGGCCCCGACCACATGACTTGAAACATAACCGGCGGACATGTCGAACACGCAGCCAAAGGCGGACATGACTAGAAATATAGCCAAAGAGGACATGACTTGTGATATAGTGAAACGCCTAACGGCCAGCAATTTTGCTACAGTATTGAGAACTTCAATTATTCTGCAACTTCAAAGTCCACTGGACGCTGCAAAATAAATAGGTGCAAATGTTTCACAGGGAAAGTCGAGTGCAACATTCGATGTCAAACTTCGATTGTGTTTCAGGCAATCTGTCAAATTTTCATCATCAGATTTCAGGGGTTTTACAAAATACTTGTTTTTTTCAGGGATTTTGTAAAGTGCCTGAGTGAATTGGGGATTTTACAAATTGCCTAAATATTTCAGGCATTTTACAAAATCCCTGATTTTACACATTGCCTGTAACATATACAGACTTTGAATAGGTCGATGAATGCATTTGTGGAAGAACTGATGGATGAATTCTTAGCCAAGCGATCAACAGATCGATTGATTTATTATTTAATTGATTTATCTCCACCTGCTCCCCATAGCCACCTCAGCTATAACGAGTACACTGACCGTATGCTATCGGTGGGATAAGAGGCTAAGAAAATGAAGTCGCTAACACTTCATAACTATGGCTGTCTCAGGGACTGCACTTCTCTTCTTCTAATTAATTTGAGTGAGTACTAGCGTAAATTGAGAGGTTAAAATACATGCTCTGTCATTTGTTTTACTGTGGTGTTGTTGATGTCTAGTTATAATCAAGTTTCCTGAAACGTGGGAACAGATGAAAGATGGAGAAACGTTCAAGAAAGTCTGTTTGACTCCAGCAACAAAGGAGTGTTTAGATGTGGAAGCGCGCGTTGGAAAGGAGGCCGGCGATACGATTAAGGAAATCGTTTCAGTGAGTATGATCTAGATATAGTCAAGTTGACTCCCGTTCATAAAATGTTCTCTTAGGTTCCAACTACAAGTGTGCAAAGCGGCAATTCGTGTTAAGAAAGTGCAGTATACATTTATGTACCTCCTCTAAAATACTATAGAAACTCTAGGCTATTCACTTTAACGTCCAAGTCTCTCATAACCTAGTTCCCCTCTTTCATTACACCATTATTTTACGTTGACCTTCCATGACTCAATCTTGGTACCTATCATCTCAACGGTGAGGAGGTGGAACAGGTTAAGAGCTTTTGTTACTTGGGAAGCATGATAACAACAGATGCAAGGAGCCACAACGATGTGAAACGAAGAATAGCCCTGGGAAAAGATGCATTTATGAAAAGAGGAGAATTGTTGAGAGGAGGATTAAACAAAAGCCTAAAGAAAAGACTGGTCAAAACACTGGTATGGAGTGTGGCGCTGTATGGGTCAGAGACCTGGACCATCAGGAAAGAGGATATGAAGAAATTAGAGGCTTTTGAAATGTGGATTTGGAGAAGGATGGAGAAGGTGAGCTGGACGGAGCATATATCGAATGAGGAGGTCCTACAAATGGTTGATGAAAAGCGATCGCTAATAACAACAATAAGAGAAAGACAGAAGAACTGGGTGGGGCACGTATTAAGAGGAGACTCCCTCCTGAAAGAAATCATAGAAGGGAGAATGGAATGGAAAAGAGGGAGAGGAAGACCGAGGCAGATGATGCTGGGATGGATGACCGACGGATACAGCGAACTAAAGGAAAAAGCACAGCACAGAGAAGAGTGGCGTCATTGGAAGTTGGAACCTGCCGAAGGGCAGAGAACTTAAAGAAGATCATCTAAGCATCAGATTTATATGTGCTGACTGCTCACGTAATAAATGCTTTAGATAAACAAAAGAATGAACATTATTCACTGCGTACTTGAATATTTTATGATAATGACAGAAATATGCTGTCCTAAGAGCGCCAAAACTTTTCTTTGATTCTTTGATACCGGACAATTTATGCACTGTCAACCTCATGATATTTGTCATTTCGACTTAGAACTGTCATTGGTTCTCGTGAATACCACGCCGCCACTCTCAAGGAATGGAACCGATGGAACCGACTACCAATCTTATTTCAAAGCTCGAACTCGTTTTCTACCAAGATTTAAATAAATGTAAATGTAAACGTTTTCATGTAGCGACCGTATGGCCTCAACACTGCTCATTTTTAATGAATTGATTGGGTGAGATCCTTCACCAATCGGTGTCCGTTTCTAGAGGAGCCACGCCATTTAAGGTCCTCGTGCACGGACCGTGCTAGCCCGAGATTTAGACCTCTTAGATTAGCAACATCAGGAGGTGAACTGCGATTCTCACGCACCCAGATTTTCCACATTAAATTACATCTCAACAACAGAACCACTAATAGCGATATAGCGGCTTATGGGGAAATTCAGGAATATGGAGACGCCTGCCATAGACCTATCTAGGCCTATTCTGTATTCACATAGACAAGAGCCAGACATATTCGTTTTCATAATAGATTTCTGTCTGTGAGCAGGTTCACCGCATTCAGAACTCGACCCTGTACAAGCAGTATGCAGCAAAGAAGCAGCACATGGAGGTGGTCTACGCCAACACGCCCAAGGTTGAGATTGAGCGTCGTTTATGGCACGGCACTAAAGAAGAGACTTTGCAACAAATCGACAATCATGGATTCAATCGTAGTTACAGCGGCAAAAACAGTAAGTTCTTATTCACTGCCGCTCTATCTTGGTATACGGGATCAAATACTCTGCAGCTGAAAGTGCTTCTATTTAGTAGATCTGGATGTTTTATGCCAGCAGGGGATCTTCAACTGGGAATAGACTATGGATGTCCCCAAAATGTTTAAGTGCCCATGAATGTTGCAATTTTTCATGCTTCATATTAATAGCTACATTTATTACTTACCTACTCATTATTACCTGCTGCAAATTATCATGCACATAATTGTGTAGGCCCTAGTCGTCTAAACAAACCCGTACCAGATGGCCCTCTGCCGAGCTATATGGGACATAAATTCCCCAGTTTAATAGTAAAGCGCTCAGTGCTCACCCTCAAAATGGTACTAATACGAGTTCTGCTGAAACTTTTGCAAGGGTACGTCGCTTCATTTTGTTCTGCATAAGGAAATGCAGGAGACTGCATTCGTCACCTTCACTGACTTCCTGTTGAATGGTGCATTAGATTTAACATGCTTTAGCTTTAAAGCCCAGAACACCACCACATCTTCATACAGATCACCTTAGCTCCTGAACTCCACTCTGCCTAGAGTCACAGTGCAATTGCACCCAGAATCACGACTCAAGATGGCTTGAAAAACTGGGATGAGGCCAGAGATCGAGCATTTTCCACAAGTCACCAAATTTTCATTCCTGAGTGATCATATCTACCTCGGGTAGACTGATGATGATGATGATGATGATGATGATGATGATGATGATGATGATGATGATGATGACGACGACGACGACGACGACGACGACGACGACATACTATAATTATGGTAAATTTTTCGAGTTTAATTCATTTGTAAATCATTGTAGTTTTGTATGATACGGATTAACAAGATGAACTTAAAGTGACATCGATTACCAGTTAATGTGCAACTCCAAAGGCCTGCAAAATAGTAACTATGAGGCCAAGCTAATATTACATAAATCGTGGGTAATTTAATGTAATCGAATCTAGTCTAATACCTTATGGTTAGTACTGCACATGCGTTAGGGTGATCAATCGATGTTTGTGTCATGTGAAATCGTAGTAAATATCGTAATCCGTTGGATTAACCCTGTCAAAATCCGAAAAGTCAGGAAACCAGAAATCACATCTACAGTCTATAAGCATGGTGAAACAAGTAAGCCTTAGGTCGACCTAAAGACAATTAAATAATTGACATAAAGCACAAAACTGGACGTTCCTTTGGCGCAGCCATCGAGAACACTAGACGAGGGCTCAACAATGTCCTATTGCATCACAAAAGGAGTTAAGGTATCAATAGATTGAGTGCAATACTTGATTACTTTGGGGTGAGCAAGGACCAAGGTGCAGTATGAAGTTATTAGACTAGATTAGATTACATTTAATTACCCACGACTTGTCGAATATGAGCAAGCTTGGCTGCATAGTTACTACATTGCAGGCCTTTCGAGCTGTTCCGATTTGAATTTCATATGTCGGTGTGAATGTAACACAGTTTGTTTCATGTACTTTCAATTAGTTGGAGCAGTTCATGGAAAAGGTGCCTACTTCGCTAAGCAGTGGGGCTACTCTGCCAGACCCGGTTATTCTAAACCGAACGCAAAAGGTATGAAATTCATCTATCAGGTAGCAGTGTTGACAGGAGAATTCACGGAGAGCCACGAAGATCTCATTGATGCTCCGTTGAAGCCAGGAAGTAAAGTTGTCAAGTACGACAGCGTCGTCGACAAGGTGGAGGATCCTAAAATATTTGTGGTCTTTTCCGATCATCAGGCGTATCCAGAATACCTGATCGAATTTCTTCCAACCACAAAATCTGGACTTGATGCGTCTAGCTAAAATTGAAAAAAGAGCAAGTAGCGAATGAAAGCGCAATCAAAAGAGCTTATTAAGAAATAATTGCAGGCAATAATTATATTGCGATTATAAATTATTATTTTTGAACATTTGTGATTACCTTTTACTGCATGACATTCTAATTTATATATTTATATATTACAGTGTAAGTTGGTATGTTTTTATTTCATAATTGAAAAGGCATCAACTAATGGTGCAACTTAATCCATGCAAATTGTAAGAATAGGGTCCAGAAAGAAAGTAGGGCTTAAGAATGATTTGAATGCAGACTTAGCATTTTTCGTCTGCGATTCACGAATCCTTGTATAAATGGACTTTCACAATCGAGGGCCTTTAATTCTAATAGTAGATTGTCGGATATAAGTTCTAATATCCAACAACCCACTATTAGAATCCACTATTTGTGAATCGCAGACCTCTAATGAATTATGTTCTGCATTCAAGTCATTTTTTATTGAACCATACTGTTAACTTATGGTTACCAGGATTGATGCTATCTATCTGAGTTTCCTATAGACTCTTCTGTTAACGGTTATTATAGTTATCTTATTGATTAATTGCTTTGATTATGACCTAACGAGGATGACTTAATAAGTTGATTCAGCTTCCTTTCCTCGTGTTTTTTGTGTGGTACAGACACAGGTTTATACTCTAAAGAAAGAAAAATATGTTTCAAGTCTGTTTCTAGGGCATTGTGATCTTCTTTCTTTGTTTCTCTGTAAAACTGATTTTTGCAAATGGTCATGCACATCTTACAATTAGATAATAAATAAAGACTGTGAAAGCTTCTCTTAACGATCTTTGTATATCATAATATACTACAATATCTAACTTCAAGCAGTGTACATAACCAGGGCCTACAAAAGTGCAGTATGATATTTACAATAATTGAATTGATTACAATAAAAATCACCTTCAAATCAAATAGTGAGAATGACAGTGATAATTAGAGACAACAGTGATAAGAAAGCACTAAGGGAACACTACATTCTGCGTATCATTCCAATTCAAGATTAGCGTAATTAGAAACAGGGTGGTTGAAAGTCTGCAATAAGAAATTATTTCTTATTTTGTATATTCCACCATTATAATTAATGATAATCTGATTTAAGTACTTTCAGTTTACTTGAACGTCATTCATTTATTTTGTGCCTGACATCTATATCTGCCAGTTATTGCTATGTTTCAGGTGGTTCTAATAATTATATATAATAATTGTATTTTGCTAAGTTGTATTAAGTTTCCTTAAACAAATATTGTAATTATTACTTCTGTTTCAGGAGATCATGTACAATCATGTATTTATGTTTTCTAATTTGAAAATATTTTATCTATGTAAGAAGATTATTTATATTTAGGCCCTAACAGTAAAACGATTTTTATGTATAGGGTTTAGTTACATATTACATTGTTATAATTAGGGTTTGGGAAGTAAGGGGTCATCCGTTTAGTACGTACGCATCGAGGGGAGGGGTAACCCAAATGCATCTGATTGCGTATGCTTGCGTATGCATATGAAGGGGGGGTAAACCTCGTTAATACTGTCCATATTGGCCTTCCTTCAAATGAGTGTCTATATTGGCCTTACTTCAAATGAGTCACAGTTCACCGATCAGACAATTTATAGGGCTAAGTAGGGCTGTGGGGAAGGATCACACACTTGTATGCCCGTTACATCTGACTGCTGTTAACTGTCTTGCAGCTGTGCACCGAGTCCTGACAGTTTGGCCGCCTGCCCTATACAGTCAGGATATAGACCGTTCTATAGGATTCGGCGGGGGTGCGTGTCAAACGTACGTACGCAGATGGGGGTGGGGGTTGCTAAAGTACACATGCATATGGGGAGGGGTCAATTTTTCCCGACATTTTGCGTACGTACTAAATGGATGACCCCTAAGGCTGCTGAAATGCTTCAACTTTATATCACGGCCATACATGTACATATAGCTAGAACATGTTGTTGCCATTTTGTGGTTTTAATGGTTTTAATGGTTTTAATGGTTGAACTCTTTATGCTTTCACAAAATTGAAGCCATTGTCAGAAAGGGTAGCAGCAATTTTGTCAAGTGTTAGACCGAACTCATTATGTATTACAGTTGCCCAACTCCATCATGCATGTATGCTCCAACAAAACATCTGCTTGCTACTCAAGGCAACTGAGATCGCTCAAATGTATTATGTAGATGCATCGATCCAGTGAGACGTAACTCCCATATAGCGTAACTTCTATGTTTTGTAGACCACACATAGGCTAGATGACTGTAAAGATATTATTATTTATACAATTTAATCCTGCACTTCCTTCATCTGCACTGGTAGATTGACTCATTATAGTTTTGCAGGCATGATTGTAAGGTCAAAAAGACGCCGGTTATCGATAACTTGTTCAAACAGTTGTTACTTCTTAGAGAAAATTAAATAAACAGTTTCAAGCGGTGCAATATGAACAGTGGAAATAAAGCATTGTGTTTTCCGACTGAATTTCTTGATTACAATTATGTATGTAATTTGTAATTTGATGTAATTGAAATTACGTAATTTGTAATTTCCAGGAAATTTCTAAAGTAATTTGTAATTTGTAATTCAATTACATTTTCCCAAGTAATTTGTAATTCAATTACATTTTACCATGTAATTTGCCCATCCTTGATTAGTTATGGCTCTAGCCAATAAGTTCTGAACACTCTACAGTGTCAGCATGTTTGACTTATTGATATCAGCAAGAAGCGAGTTGCAGTAATCTAGGAAAATGGAAAATAATGTATATTTCAGAGATATCCTAGCATACATGGGCACATGACTCCTAGTTCTTAGTATGTAACCAATGAACATATATGTTGACTTACAAATACTGCTTACATGGCCAGTGAGACATGGCGGAAGTGAAAACAAAGCCTAAGTTACGAAACACAGCTGCCAACTCAACAATTGAGTCGCCCAGTTTCAATGACTTAAGACAATCAAAGTTTTAAAGTTGTATAGAAAAGTATTTTGGAAAAGTATTTTGAAAATGTATTTTAAATTCTCCAAAATACTTTTCAAAACTATTTTGAAAATACTTTTGCAAAATACTTTTCAAAAGTATTTTGAAAATACAAAATAAAATAGTATTTTCTATTTTGAATATATAAATCTTTTTCAAAATACTTTTGTACCCATCACTGGTTTAGTTACATATTACTTTGTTATAATTAGGGGTTTGGGAAGTAAGGAGTCATCCGTTTAGTACGTACGCATCGAGGGGAGGGGTAACCCAAATGCATCTGATTGCGTATGCTTGCGTATGCATATGAAGGGGCGGGGTAAACCTTGATAATGCTGTCTATATTGGCCTTCCTTCAAATGAGTGTCTATATTGGCCTTCCTTCAAATGAATAACAGTTCAGCGATCAGGCAATTTATAGGGCTAAGTAGGGCTGTGGGGAAGGATCACACACTTGTATGCCCGTTACCTCTGACTGCTGTTAACTGTCTTGCAGCTGTGCACCGAGTCCTGACAGTTTGGCCGCCTGCCCTATACAGTCAGGATATAGACCGTTCTATAGGATTCGGCGGGGGTGCGTGTCAAACGTACGTACGCAGATGAGGGGTGGGGGTTGCTAAAGTACACATGCGTATGGGGGGGGGGTCAATTTTTCCCGACATTTTGCGTGCGTACTAAATGGATGACCCCTAAGGCTGTTGATATGCTTCAACTTTATATCACGGCCATACATGTACATGTAGCTAGAACATGTTGTTGCCATTTTGTGATTTTAATGGTTTTACTGTTTAGCAAACCTGATTGAACTTTGCCAGATTTCTAAGTTTCTCAAACCAGTTTATGTGATATGGGGTGCGGTTGTGTAGGGTTATGTTCGGTGCCTTGCAGCCGGAGGGTTGCGGGTTCGAATCCACCTCAAGCCGCCGCGTAGGGACCCTGGGCAAGTCCTTCACTCGCAATTGCTCATGCGCTTTGGCGTGAAACTCCGATTCAGTGTCCGCGCTGTAGTCGGGAGCGCCTCTGAAAATTTACCCAAATCTTGAAGGGGCGCTATAACAAGTGCTCATACATACATACATACATACATACATACATACATACATACATACATACATACATACATTTATTATTAATTAATTAAATCTATATTACTTAGAGTCTATGTGTCAGAGGGAAGTTAAATTGAAGCAGTAGGACATGTTCCGTATTGAGCATGATATCATAAAGGGCAGTCAACATGGATTTACCTAAATCTGTGGGAGTTCTTTGATAAAGTCAGTGAGAGGATAGAGGTTGGAAACCTGTAGATGTGATTTACCCTGATTTTGCAAAGGCATTTGAGAAAGCACATCATACAAGGCTGGCCAGAAAGTGGGCAAACATTCGGGATTAGAGGGCGGGTACTAACATGGATTTAAAGCTGGTTATCAGGTAGAAGACAAAAGGTTGGCATAGGTCACAAATACTCCAGCTCGACGACAGTGCTAAGTACAGTGTCACAAGAATAAGTCCTTGGGCCACTGCTATTCGAACTTTTTTTAATGACAGACGATGGAATATTTCGGAAGTTACTAAAGTTCGCAGATTACACAAAACTATGTAGAGCAGTGGGTCAGCGGGTGATGAAAGAGAAGCGGTCATAGGACTAGCAAATGCTCTTTAATTTGGAAAAGTACTCAGTGATGCTTATAGGGAAGAAAATTATTTGGGCTACAAGGATTTGAGCAATGAAAAAACGGTTGAAAAGGTGTGAACTAACAACATTAGAGAGAAGGAGGAGCAGAGATGAGATCTAATCGAAACGTATAAGATTATCATTGGAAAGGAATCAGTATACAGTATAGGGGCCGTCCATAGATGACGTCACGCACCTGGGGTGAGGGGGTCGGAAATTTGTGACTAATTTTGAATATTAAATTTTCATTATTTTTTATTTTCTTAATGTATACGGGCACTATTATTAATAATTTTATAATTATTTCAATATTTGGTCACTGTTAGATTTTAAAATATTCATGCTCTCCCTATCCCTATTTGTTCCATGAAGGAGCATTTTGCTTTGCCATGGAAATTTGGTTTTAGGCGTGGGGTCAGAGCTTTGTGACGTCATTTTTCAAGGGGTGTTACTTTTTGTGACGAGGGGAGGGGTTCAAAATCGGCCAAAATTGCGTGACGTCATTTATGGACGGCCCCATACAGTAGGAGAGGTTCTTTGAATTTGCACCAAACCCGGCAACTCGAGAACATAGGTACAAGTTATTTAAGAAGCCTATAGGAACATTAGGGCAGAAATTCTTCAGTGAAGTATTAGACTTGTGGAATGGTTTGGATTATAGTACAGTGTCAGTGGACATGTACTATCACCCCTTTTAAGAGGAAGCTAGGAAAATTGTGCTGGTAATTGCAGTGTTTCATCCACAGACTGCACGCACGTCTTCTGCACCACTTAAAATCCTTCTTCTGTTATGTTATTGTTGTTTTTCAGAAATGGTTTAACTGTTCAACTGTTGTATGTCATATTTCGTGACAAAATGTATAGTGTTAATTTAATATATTGTTATAAAATGCAATTGTAATTCGTGCAATAACTATAATAGCCTAATAGCTGCTGAATCCAATCTCAATAGTAGCCTACATAGTCTTTGGGGCAATACTCTTAAAATCGGAGAATACAATGTTTAAAAAATCGATTTATTAATTTATCTTGACAGGTCAGCCAGTCCCTTACAACTGCGTTTAGTGAACCCATAGCTGGTCAACATTTGCCAAAACTGACACTGTTACGGCTGGTTATCGGCCCAATGACTGAGGTTGTAGACGTTCCCTCAGTGGGAAATAATTAGGGCCTACGTTGGTACGCCCTACTTGTGAAAATCATCTGGCGGACCAATTCGGGTTTGCCCACGCTAGGCCACATGTGCGGGTCTTGATGCTGACTCCAGAAGAGCAGCTGCTGGTTGCTTCAGGCTTGAAACCAACGGGCTACAAAAACTATAGATTCTGCAACGAACCGAGGTGTTAAGTATGACAGAGCCCACAAAGGTTGCTCGGTAGGGGTCTAAAGGCTGGATACGCAAAGTCCGTGCGAGGCCTCCGCTGCCTCCTCTTGATGTAGATCTGGGAATTTAATATCGCATATTTTGGGACCCAATGGGGCGTGGTTCTCAGCTGGGGATACATTTCAACAAGTTGTGCATGATGGCGATGGGGTATGCGATTGATATTAGTGGGCTGTGTTTTGGGTTTAAACCTAAGGTTTAAGGAAGACTTGAATGAACGGTTGTCACAAAGCTTCTGATTTTGTCAAACGGTTACTATAATGGTCGGGATAGGTCATAACAGCTCTCTACAGACAACGAATAATACCAAGCAACTTCAATGTTTATTTTGATCTCAAAATAAACAAGATTTGTTATAATTACCATAAAATGTTCAATTATTAACGAGACCATAGGCTTTGGCTTTTTATAGACTTATTGCCACAATTGATGAACACATCAGCTGCATATGCTTACAGTGTAACGATGTCGTCTCTTTCGTTTTCACATTTAGCAATTGATTAATTATTACAAATTAATAAAGTTATAACTAGTACTTATGCTTTAGAATGTTATATAAGCTTACTCCTGCACTGCAAGCACATACAGTTAGCCGCAGGGTATATTGCCCAAGTGCGTAGGCTAAGTGACGTCTACCTAAAACCGATGTTCATACCAAGTACGCCTGGGACTTGGTTGGTCTGGACATAACAACCACATCCTCCCCATTGACTTTCTGCAAACATGAAGAACTCCGGTGGCATCACACGACCAGATGGATTCAGTCGAGCGTACGAGAATAACGGGCCATTGACCGGTCCTATTATTATCCAGGTAGATGGCACCGATTCCGAGAAATCTGGGTAGAGGGTGATGTGACTACCTGGATCCTTGTTGCAGTTTTTAAAGGTGACAGGAACCCCGTTTATGACTAAACCCTGGATGTCATAGTTAGAGGCATTCACAATCGGAAGGAATCCGAAATACAGGAAAGGCGAACCCAAATTCGTAGGGTTGACTGGATTCTTGTATCCGGTATATTCGCTGAGACCAAGCTTTAACGGAATACTTCTACAATAATACAAACGACCGTGCTATATGATTATGATGATGATGATGATGATTCTCTTAGGCATTTTATTGCATTCTGAGGAGCCAAGTGGGAATGGAGGAGGCACTGCGGCCGCTCCACACACCATTATTTTAGTTTAATTTAATTTAATTGCTCCTCTCCAACCCAGTTTAGTGGCCCATAGAGTTTGTAGAGTAAAATGGATATGAAATACTGAAAAAGGAAATAAGTATAAAATATTAAACAAGAGAAAAATTCATCAGATTGTTTTCAAATATTATAAAATTACAACGTATTGCTACGAAGTACATGATGATGATTCCAAGTGTTTAACGACGTCCTTTGGCTACTATGGCCGCTGACGTCTTAGTGTTTCTATTGTGTTTCCTTTCTATTTGACCCATTGGCTCTTTTATTGTCATTCTTTTTCACCCCTCTCTTTCTTTTTTGTCTTTTTTTCTTCCATTTTTCTCTTATTTTTTATTTTTTGGCACTTAGGCTCTTTTTTCCAAAATGAACTTTAATTTCTTAAGTTCACTTTGTTGGCTTTTAATGACTCTTTTCGTGCGTGTGTGTGTGTTGCTAATTCAGCTCTTTTTGGCTTTAAAGCACTTTTTCAAATAATATTATTATTATATTTACAAAGTTATTTGCAGTATTTCTAGGTTTTCTATAATAACATCTAATCCTATTGCAAACAGAAGCTCATCACAGAATGCGTAATCTATGCATGTATTAGATACACATTTAATTATAATGTATATCTATTTACAATAATATACCTTTAACAGTCATTTACATTACAGTATTACTTAATTAAACATTTCATTCTACTTTTCCTTATATACCTAATATTATACCATTACAAAATGCAATCAATTAATCAGATGGCTTTAATAGCCACCACTCACATAGACACACTATTGCACTTTAATTGGTAATTCAGTTACGAAGTACATACGCGTATTTGGGGAGCTGCTGGAGTACGGAGTAAGGCTGGGTTCCATCGCTCTTTCGAATACGCATGAGAAACGTGGATCTGTCCGTGAACATCTGTGCAAGGTCGTAGCTGGTCAGTTTGCTTAGGGCGATTGGGCTGAGGAACGTGTAGCCACCACCATTCAGTCCCATCTCACAGTAAACCTTGAACAACAAAACACAGCATTTCGATTCAGAGGGAAAATCGTGTCTATATATGTATGCATTGTGTTAAGATTTCATAATGGTAGTTGTATGTTATAATTATGACCGTTGGTCGGCTTTGGAGATAAAAGTCTAATCAGATTTTCTGTTCATCAGATTATCTATCCAATCTAGTATATGTATTAAAAACTTGTATGAATCCATCACAATTATTCACAAGACATGACCCGACTGTTGCTACAAATAAGCACATAGTTCACGATCAATATTTCAGACCGCGTATCGATATGGTGCATGGCCGAAGTCCTGGTAAATATTAAGTTATTATAAATGTAACACGTCGAGAAGGTCGTAAGAAATCTACTGGTAAAGGATGAGCTCTGTTTTAAAATAATTTAAAATAATACGAGTGATGCATATACGACTACAGTAATGATAGGCCTATCTGAAACCGGGCGAAACCATTGTTCAGAAATTTGAATGAATCTGCACTTACCTCCACTGGAGTTTTTGATGATGGAATTATGACGTACTTTCCACTCGGTGCTTTTGGATTGGTCGCCTTGATTTTCCTGCAGGTGTTTATACAGCCTAATTCGCAATGAAAAAAATAGTCATACAAAGTTTCTGTGTAGTCGTAGGCCTATAGCGATCGCCTTGACCTTAGGTCTAGAATTTTTCATTCAGTTTTGCCATTGCAAATAGGCTCATACATAAGTATCTGGGCATTTGTCAAGAACATGACATGTGAGAGAAACGCTTTTCTGGATTTATCTCAGCCTTAACCGGTTTCATTCGGTGTCTTTAACAGCACCAATACGTGAAGAACAGTAGTCTTATCAATCTTATGCGGTTAAATCAATAACTCTCTAAATAATGTAGGCTAACTCAGGTAATTGCATTCAGGGAAGAGACTTCGTGCATTGAACCATGAATTAGCTGCTGCTATAGAATATTGCCCTCGAAAGCAGAATTGCATCAGTTATGACCACGACTAAATGGGCCTACATCTCTATTAGGAGCGTTAAAAGCGGGCTTTTTACAAATGTACAGTGCGATTAATTAAAAGTAATAAGTAGTAGATTAGCTAGACCAGGAAAATCAAACTTTCCAATTATATTTCACCTACGCTTTTAGCTATTTATTCTGCGTGGAGACCGAACACTATTTGCCATACAAAAAATAATGAAAATAAATTGCACTAAATACATTACATGCGTCATTCGGAGACGAGAGCAGCGTAAGAAGAAGACACGAGAGACACAGCTTGAAGGCTTCCATCGCAACAGTTGCAGCGTTCTTCGCTCAAGCAGCAGAAGATCAATTCTGCGTGTAGACGATGTAGCTCTAGTTGTCCGCATACAACTGCATCCGACGATTATGCATCAGGTTGTTCATGTCGGCAAATATATAGGACTTCATCGCCGAGGTCATGCATGTCACAAGACGAGACAAATAATTCATCACACCCTAATGGGTGTTGGATTTAGTTGAATTCCTTGAAAGAAAATTATACAATTTAAGCGAAAAGCTAAGCAGATGAACAGATACGGACGATTAAGTACAGAATAACTAAACGCAAAATCCTATACTAGGGTCCTTGACCAACCAGTAGGCCTAATGTCGATGCCCTTAATTAAACACACTGGCTATATCCTCGACTAAACAGATGTCGTATTTCGATTTTAAATCAATTCTTCTGAATCAATTATTAAGTTTCCTTCTCCTGGTAAACATCTGCTAAACTTATTCGTTTAAATAACATTATATTCGTTCAACTGTTACTACTACTACTGCTGCTGCTGCTGCTGCTGCTGCTGTTATATACTTCTACTATACTTCTACTACTACCACAACTACTACTACAACAACAACAACAACTACTACTACTACTACTACTACTACTACTACTACTACTACTACTACTACTACTACTACTACTACTACTACTACTACTACTACTACTACTACTACGACTACTACTACTATTATTATTATTATTATTATTACCACTACTACTGCTACTTACGCCGCTACTACCAATACTACACTACCACTAGCACTATGACCTAACTATATTACTGCAGCATTATCTGCACATGTCATCGGCCATGTCTATCGCTGAACGACTTATCCGTCATTTCGACATAATTATTATTTCGTCTAAACGCAGAATTTTCTCAGTAACTTTGGACATGTTGAAGTTTTCTGGTGCTAGGTTTGCGTGCCGGACTTTTTCGTCGGTTTTGCCAAGCATTTTGTGCGTTTGAGTGTATTTTATTCGCAAGTAAGTTCACAAGTAAGTTCGCAAGTTTGGGGGGCCCGATAGCGCATTGGATAACATCTGGCACAGAGAGCGTGAGGTACCGAGTTCGAGCCCCGTTAGGGCGGACATGCTTTGTAAGCTGCTATTAGCGCCGTGTATTGCAGGCTGTCTGTTCTGTTAGTAGTTAAGATTTATGTCTTCAGTCATTTGTGTTCTTGTGAATTGTTTTAATTGCATAATTGTACACTGTAACCGGTTGCAGTGTGTCAACCGGATTGTTGAATAAACGAAAATATTAAAAAAATCGCCTTGGCCCATGTTACTGCATCAGTCCTTCCGATTATACGCTCGAGCCTCAGCCATACGGACCGTATGCGCCGTCTGTTTAGCCGAGTGTTTTCGTCTCGGTGGAGGACGACCGACGCGGGCCATTGGAGTGACCGACCTTCAGTCACTTGAGGCGCTTCAATCTACCGACCGACACACGAGGAATGTTTTTTTCTGTGTACTCCGTGTGCCTCTACGAATTGCCGGACGTGGGTCATCTTCTACCAGTGAGGGACTGCTTCAATCTTTGTAAAGGCAGTTACTTTGGGAAAGATGGTTTACATTTGAATGCCGGAAATGGTTACTATATAGACATGGCTTGATGATGATGAAGACTCTAAAGTCTAAACCTGGGGAGCAGATAGTTGAGAAAGGAAGTTATTAGGCCTGTATACTTTTATTTCAGTAAAACAATACACAGCTTTATAGCAAATAAGGCTTTGTCGTGTCATGATTATAAGTGTCGTAGTTGATGGCAAGTAAGATCCGGGTTCTGTCTCACGGACTTTAGTATTTTCCTAAGTGATGATAGTCGGTCCAAGGGTAGCAATGTTTACCAGACGTGCGTCAATTAGCAATTAATTGGTGCAAAACAATCGCATCAACTTTAACAGATGACGGTTGAGTGGCCATGTGGACTTCTCAGAAACAGGTTTAAGTAAATTAAGTTTAAGTAATTTAATTGAATAATCTTTAAGTTAATTAGGCATGGCGTTTCCGAGGCGGACCATAGTTAATCAAAACAGGATCCTGACGCTCGGTGGCGTGGGTGTACCAGGTCATGGCCCTCTGGATATTGAAGGCCATGACCAGATCCGGTGGGATGATCCGTTGAACATGTAGTGTAATGTAATGTAACTCTCCTAAATTTATCAGCGCCACACATACGCCAGACTATAGATCATACACCGGCGCTATATTAAAGCAAGTCCTCTGTTCGTTCCGGTGCCAGGTCAGAATAGTCCCCGGAACCGCCGCCATCCGCCGCCGCCGCCAGTCGCTAAGCCCTCAAGTCGAAGTCAGTCGCTAAGGCTATCGACTGGACCAAGTCACCGCCGCCGCCGCCGCTAAGCCCTCAAGTCGAAGTCAGTCGCTAAGCTATCGACTGCTATCGACTTTGTCCACTTAATATATCAGCAGTTATTTATTTACTACCTTACTGCCTACCTAGTACTACTTACTTACTTTACTAGATATACACTAACTTCCAAGGAGTCCATAATTATTTAGACTTACTATCAACCATCGAAGCCTAATATACGTCGATGCTGTCAACAGTCAGATTTTTCTGTTACGTTATCTCACGTGGCACACTTCTTTAGTTGAAAATACGCTGGTTTCAGTGTCTTTAAACACGGTACAACTAAAGATGAATCCGGAAAAATTGATAATACGTTTGTGAAATTAGGGAAAATAGGCATCCATTTGCCCTTCGAGAGAAATCCGGTGTTTGGGTCCATTTTGGCGAACTACTGGTAAGTCTGAGTGAGACATACAGTCATGTACCTACAATAGGCCTGCGTACTAATATAGGCAGACTTGGATGCTGCATGCTTTAGTTTCTTATCTGATTTAAATGTAACGCGATTATGGTTTCATAATTTTGACTTGGTTCGTGTATAGGCCAATAATTAGTTGCTATTAGTTTAGATGTACCACTGCTTTATTTGGCCACAAACCATGACGTGCAGCGAAACGTGACTTTACAGTACGCCGTAAAATGCATTTTATTGTTAGGTAGCTAATAGAGGTACCCGAGAAGTCGATATCAAGTCGTTAAGTCAGTCGATAAGCCTAAGCGACTTAGTCAGTCGATAAAGCAAGTGACTTGGTCAAGTCAGTCGCTTAAGTCAGTCGCTAACTCTCCAAGTAAGTCGCTAACGCTTCTGTTAGCGACTCCGGGGACTAGGTCAGAATCCGGGGAGATCAGTTCGATGAGACAGCATAGTGCTACGGTGGAAATCGTTGATGAAGGTGGTTGTGTGGTTGTGCGGTGTAGAATCAGCATTGGATAGTTTGAAGAGTTCGACTTTCAGTGTGAGTGGAAGGCAGCAAAGGTGAGGGCAAGCGGAGGAGAGGTGAAATTAACAGGCGAGATAGGAGATCCGAGAATGAGCAGACTGGTGGATATATTTGAGGCGGGGCATACTAAATAGCTGGTGCCACATAGAATAAGAAGCGAAACCAGAATTTCAGGAAGGATGAGACTGGAGGCCGAGATAGAGAAAGATATGATGATGATCGAGTAGATCCGGGCGGTCGGGTGGTGAATAGCTGGCGAATGTAAGAGGGCTGCCTGGTTTGAAGGGCGTTGTATGCTTGAGATGCAATTTTGTAAAGGATGTGTTGAGGATGTAGGCCTATTGACCAATGGCGTGATTTGAGAACAAGGTCATGTGGTGGTGTTTGGGTGTTTTGGTGAAGCGTGGGCCATAGCGTTCTGCATGCGTTTTATTCGAGAAGAGTCGATGTTGTAGAAGTGGGAATTACAGTACCGGTAGTTGAGTAGTCGAGTTTGGAATGAACCATTGAGGTGGTTATTGTACATTGTATTGTATTGTATTTGAACACTTGTTATAGCGCCCCTACCAGATTGCCCATTCAGAGGCGCTCCCGACTACTGCGCAGACGCTGAATCGGAGTCGACGAAAGTCACAAATGTGTATATGGTAGTTTAAGTGGCGCTTTATAAATACTCGATTACGATCACGATCCATCCAATGCCATCATCATGAATTTTTATTAATTATTATTATGCCCCTCGTTGGCATGCAGAGTCTGCCTTGCTGATTCCCAAATAGATAATTTGAATTCTATTGGATAGATAGTCTCTGTGTCCCTCGAAGATCAGGAATTCTTTTGTTTCATCGTCCGCCAAACTCCAACCAAACTTGAATGCACAAAACTTCGCTCAAGGACTTCACTACGACGTCATCGTCAGCGTCTATTTATTGCTTCATACTCACTGCACGATTTCACAATCCGATTTTGCAATCCAGATTTCACAATCGTCCATACAGATCGAAGTCACTCGACAGGAACGTTTATTGGTCTCGATCATTCATATGAAAGACTAGATCGCCTTCATCAGCTTCAATGAATTCCTGTTGAATAACGCGTTAAATTTAAGACATTTGACCTTTAAAGTGCAGAACACCAACCTGAATTCTGTCATAATTATCTTCAATCTACCTCACCTAGATCGATACCTCCAAAAGACTCTCCATCGTAATCGTAAAATCTCAAAATTTCTAAAACGCCACTTGTAGCTAAGCGCAAGACACCAGCTCATTCACGAGCGCTATACGCCGTGTTAGATGGGTCCTCCAAAAACACCAGGTGAAGACTAAAGATCTAAGTCCGGACAGTGAAGAGGTTGTGAAGGCACTTCCGCTCTGTAGAGAGACGTAGCTTGGCGATTGGATTTTGAAATGGCTGCGCTCCGGTATTTTCAGCCAATTGAGTGGTTTGAGGAAGGGTGTGATATGGTGATGAGTTGCTGCATTCTTCTTATAGCGGCTTGTTATGTAGCCAAATTAAAGGACAATTGTGGGATCACTTAGATGCATCTGCTCAAGCCCTCCTTCATTCTCTTCCTCTTCGGAAGGTTCGTCGTTTCCATCTTTGAACTGAAGGTCAACGTTTAGAGGATGGATAAACTTCAATCTGCTTTGAGCCACAGTGAAATAGCATCCGATAATACGACTCTGGATGGCTGCATAAATTGGGAGGAGGCTTATGTTCTGCACTTTAAACGACAATTTACTTTTATCCCAGATATTTTGCACCTTCAGCATAGACTCGCAATTATTTTTAAAATAATTTCCAATAAAATACAATCTCATCTTAAAAGAAAACCGCACCTAATGAGGCAGGACGATAAGTTCCAGAGGAGTAGTAAAATCTACTAAACATAGAATTTAGAATATATTCATAGAAATCCTGTAAAATTAGCTCCTGTAACCCTACGTAGGCTACATTGCACTGTACAGTACGAAAATTCTTCATGGAACCCTTAGTATGGTTAATGTTATTTAAGTTCACAATGAAGCCATATGACATGATACATTCGTTACGTGTTATGAAATGTAATGTGTCTTGGTCTTCAGGACAATGAGAGACAGCCACATCTTTTCCCACGATCTTTCTATCATAATTCTAGACGTTCGTACGATCGAGTTACCTCTGCCCATGCATATCGTTTTCGCTTGATTTGCGTAGTTAGCCCCGCCTTCAGACGACGTACTTTGGACATTTAAACGACATACATGTAGTCCGCCGCCTAACGAGTTGAAAATAGTTGCGTTGAACTAGAAATTCGCAGAAGAATGTAGTCTAAACATTTTATATCGCTATAGTGTTGCATTCACGAGTTTTTAGTGGGAAGAAAGACAAGTACATAAATATACAGACAAATATTCAGACTTATTGTTTAGAACTACAATTTCTCTACAACATTTACAACTGAAGTGATTACAATCAAAATCAATCTACAACTCGACGGCCATAGCTAGAACTTGCTGTTTCCATTTGGTGTCATAGCAAGAACCTGTTGTTGCCAACTTGCCATTTTGTGATTTTAATGGCTTTACAGTTTAAGCAAACCTGATTGAACTTAACCAGATTTTCACACCAGTTTATGATATACAGGTGCATTTAAGTATATATTTGCTATTAATTAATTACATTTATTTTACTAATGTGTCAGAGTGAAGTTAAATTGAAGCAGTTCGTGTTTGACAAATCTGTTGGAGTTCTTTGAAGAGGTCTTTGAGAGACGAGGGAAAGCTTCTGGATGGGATGTAATTTACCTAGATTTTGATAAGGCTTTGACAATGACCCAAAAATTGCAGGCATGCGGGATTAGAGGGCAGAGGATAAGAGGTACTAACATGGATTCAAAGCTGATTATCAGGTAGAAGACAAATGGGTTGCATAGGTGACAAGTATTCAAGCTCGAATGCCGAGTGGAGTGCCACAAGGATCAGTGCTTGGGCCACTGCTGTTTGTAGTTTTTATTAATGACATAGACGATGATATTTTACCGAAAAGTACTAAGTTCGCTGATTATACAAAACTCTGTAGAGCAGTGGGTGATTAAACAGAAGCGGAGATACTGCAGGAAGATCTCAGAAGAATGTTCAGATGGTCACGGAACTGGCTAAACTAATTACTCTTTAAAACTCTTGGAAAACTGCTCAGTGATGCATATTGGGAAGCGTAAAAAAATATGAAATATGAACGTACGGTATTAATAGAGCGTGAGAAAGAAATTTACTTAACAGTTGTATGTCATTCCTAGCGAAAAGACGAATGGTGTTAACTTAATATATTATTGTTTAAATGCAATATTTTTCAATAATTTCAAATTGTAATTCGTACTAACTCCAATCTCAAACCTGCAAAGTCTTTGGGGCAATGCTGTTGAAATTGTTAGGCTACATCTAATGGTTCAAAAAGTCGATTCATTAATTAAGCTTAAGAGGTTAGTCTTACAACTGCTTTGAGTGAGTGGCACTCTAAGGGCTGGTTATCGGCCCAATGAATTTGGTTGTACAGACAATGTAGACGTTCCGACGGTGGCCCAGTTAGCTACATTCGTAAGAGCGTAGGCTGCGTCTCGTGCACCTCTGTGTAAGAGAGCATGCGGATCGCGGTTCGCTTCCCGATGATGGCTTATATCAGAGATTTTAATCTCGGGTTAGCACGATCCTTGCAGTGGGAACCTAAATGGCGTGGTGTCCACTCAAACGACGGGCGAGCGGTGGTGAGGGATCTTATCCGATCAATTCACTGAAAAATGAGCAGGGTCGAGGCCATATATACGTTCGCTATAGAAAAACGCGAACATTTACATTTATTGGGCAATAATTAGGCTACGGCGTACAAGTTGTCGAAACGCATCTCTGGTCGACCACTGCGGATTTTGTCTACGCTACGCTATGCGGGTCCTGCAGCTGAACCCTCTCCAAGCGCAGCTGATGAAATGTTTCAGGCTTGATTCCCAAAAAGGGCTACACAAACGTTAAAGCCTGCAACGAACCGCGCTGTTATCTTTGACAGAGCCCACCAAATTTTCCCGGTAAGGGCTAGATGTGTATGGCCTGTGGGCCGTGCGAGATCTCCGCTGCCTCCTCTTGGTGTGGATCTAAGAATGTAATATCGCCTAATTTGGGACCCAGTGGTGCGTGGTTGTCAGCTGGGGATACATTTCAACAAGTCGTACATGTCGGCCATGGGGCATGCGATTTATATCAATGGGCAGTGTTTGAGGGTTTAAAACCTAAGGTTAAGGAAGACATGAATGAATGCTATTTGTTAAGTCGTCAATGGCCTTTGATGTCATAAGACGACGTTAAACTTTGGTTTAATAAAAATACATGAATGAACGGCTGTCATAAAGCTTCCGATTTTGTCGAATGGTTAATATGGTCGGGTTGTATAAGGTCGCAGAAGCTCTATAACGACAGTGAATAATTCCGAACAACGTAAACTCTACGCCCATTTATTTTTTTTGAAAATCAAACTATGCAGCTTTGTAATAATTACCATACAGTATAATGTTCCATTCATAACAAGACCATAGTATTTAGCTTATCATAGACTATTGCCACGCGTTCAGTATGCCTTATCTACCATAGGAAAAGGCTTGTTGTCCAAGTACACGAGTTGTTGTCTCTTTCGTTTTGAAGGTTAGAAGCCGAATAATTATTACAAATGACTAAATTTACAATGAGAACTAATGCTTTAAAACGTAATAAGCTTACTCCTGCAATGCAATTACATTCAGTTAGCTGCAGGGTATTATAATAGTGCCCAAGGGCGTAGGCTTAGTGAATGCTACTTAAAGCCAATGTTCACACCAAGTACGCCTGGGACCTGGTTTGTCTGAACATAGCAGCCACATCCTCCCCAGTGAGACTCGCCAAACATGAAGAACTCCGGTGGCATCACACGACCAGATGGATTCAGCAGAACATTCGAGAATATCGGGCCATAGACCGGTCCAGGTATTCTGTAGGTAGATGGCACCGACTCAGAAAAATCTGGGAAGATGGTGATGTGACTATTTGGATTCCGATCGCAGTTTTTAAAGGTGATAGGAGCCCCGTTTATGAGTAAACCCTGGACGTCAAGGTTTGAGGCATTCACAATCGGAAGGAATCCGAAATACAGGAAAGGCGAACCCAAAATCTTAATGTTGACTGGAGCGTTGTATCCGGTGTTTTCGCTGAGACCAAGCTTTAACGGAATACTTCTACAATTACAAACGACCGTGTTATATGAGTTAAGTAACGTATTCTATTAATTAAGCATCGCATTGTATCCTGCTGAACCGAGTGGGATATGCGGCACTGCAGCCATTCCCCATCAAATTTAGGGCACACTATTTGATTGCTCCGCTCCAACCCAGTTTAGTGGCAAAATAAATAAAATAGTTTATAAAGCAAAATGAACTGAAAATACTGCAACAAAATGAGTATAAATACTAAACAAGAGAAAAGTCACGAGATTGTTTGTAGATGCCGTACAAAGGACACGAAAATCTAAAAATCAAGTTGAAATAGAAGTTCTATTATGGAACTAGAAATCAACCCAAATGGGGAAAGTGCCACAGAAACCTGGAACGATGGCCGCGATAAGGCGATTGAATAAAAAAAACTCATCATAGATGTATAGACGCTGTATTAATCTCGCCTGCAGGGCTGAACTGCAACCGTTCCGCAGGATATGTCAAGGAGAGGAGCTATAAAATGCTATTTGTTACATAAAATTACAACTTTTCGTTGCGAAGTACATACGCGTATTGGGGAAGCTGCTTGAGTACGGAGTAAGGCTGGGTTCCATCGCTCTTTCGAACACGCATGAGAAACGTGGATCTGTCCGTGAACATCGCTGCAAGGTCGAACCTAGTCAATTTGCTTAAGGCCATTGGGCTGAGGAACGTGTAGCCACCACCATTCAGTCCCATCTCACAGTAAACCTTGAACAACAAAACACAGAGCATCTCTAATTCACGGCAATATCGTGTTCATGCATGCATGTGGTTACGATTTCATTGAGTGTCTTTAGGTAGTTGTATTATGACCGTTGGAGATTAAAGTCTAATAAGCTTTTCTGTTTAACAATTTGTCTATCAAGGCCCTAATCCAATATATGTATTAAAAATTTGCATGGCTCCATAACAATTATTCACAAGGCATCAACCTCCGACAGTCGCAACGTTTAGACATAAAGTTCACGATCAATGTACCAGACAGTATCGACATGGTGCTTGGCCGATGTTCTGGCCCATATTGTTATAAAATCATATGAAATCCATTAGTAAAGGATACTGTAGGTTAGAGGGGCAAAACGCAACCTCGGGGCAAAACGCACCCTTCGCGCCCTGTTACCCCAATGCTATGTAGTGAACTGTTTGACTATTCTGGGTCTTTCAGTTCTACTCTATTGAGATAATCGTCAGTCATTTGTCTTTTGATGGCTTGCTTATTTTTATTTTCAATAAAATTAATTTTTTTTGCGTGTTTCCTGTAAGAGTTTGCTGGCAATTCTGTGTCATTAATGGTGCTAAAATGCTACGCACAGCCAATAATACAAATCAGTGGCGTAGCTCTCATGTGTGCAGGGTGCACATGTGCAAGGCACACAGGCCCACGACTTCCAAGGGCCCACAGAGATAATTAAAGTATTAATCTAGCCTAATTCACATTCCTGCTTATTTGGTAACAGATGTTGTTGTGAAAATACCTGCATTACTTGCTTACTTTACTGACACCTGCCAGTCACCGTACTCATTCATTCATTCAGAGCAATAAATATTATATAGCGCCCCTTCAAGAACCTACTCAATCGAGCCCCCGGCCCAGCCACGACTAAGGAAAAAAGACTTAAGGGACTTGTAGATCCCTGCCGGATGGCTCAAAAGTAAAGATCGGAGCTTGCAGGCTGTCCGTTCTGTTAGTAGTTAAGATTTATGTCTTCTGTCATTTGTGTTCATGTGAATTGTTTCAATTGCATAACATGTAAATGTACAGCGCAGTGCGTTTGTCAGGCGCTTCAATAAAGAAAAAGATTATTATTATTATTATTATTATTATTATTATTATTATTATTATTATTATTATTATTATTATTATTATTATTATTATTATTATTATTATTATTATTATTATTATTATTATTATTATTATTATTATTATTATTATTATTATTATTATTATTATTATTATTATTATTATTATTATTATTATTATTATTATTATTATTATTATTATTATTCCAGATGGAAGGGTCAACAACCGATGAACATCGACGCTGCCTAATGTGGCGAGCCGTGGAACAAGGAGCTCACTCCTTGTCGCAGAGCAAAGCAGCCGACGCGCTGCAACGTCGGACAATGGGCGGCAAAGATCACGCAAGTAAGATGGAGCGCAGCCAAGAACGCATTGAGAAACCAGAGCAGCAATGTGGTATGAAATCCATGTGTGCAGAGACAGGAGATAAGTTAGGAAGCCCTCCATTAAGGCGGGCAGCCAAGCGTAGCACTCGATCTAGTCGCCTCAGGGCGCGCCAGGGGAAGACCAGCAAGTAAGGTGCAACAGTGATCAATTCGACCAGTAACAAAGGCGTGATCAAGGACCACGACCGCGTCATGAAAGAGAAAGCAAGTGACCACTCTAAGCTGACGAAGCTGATGATAACAACTCCATGCAACTAGGTTCACATGTTGAGAGAAAGTAAGCTCAGACAGGGTTGGACTGGCTTGCCAAAGCGGCCCGGGAAATTTGGCCATAGGTGGCCCACATTAGCGAACACTTAAGGCGTGAAATCTTTCAGGATTAAACTAATCCGATAAGGGGAAGTGCCGGCGCCAGGATTTAAGGTTTTAGGGGGGCTAAAGCTCCAAAAACCTTCCCTTTTGCCCCTCTTCCTTGTGATTTGCAGTGATTTCCCACTTTTTTGGTGGGCGGGGGGGGGTGGGTGAGCCGCATTTAGGGGACTTAGCCCCCTAGCCCCCCTGACGCCGCCCCCGATAAGGGGGTCCGAGTGGTATCCCACCCGCCATCGCCTTTTGCAACATTTAACATAAAATGAAGGACTTTTTAGTCATTAATGGGTCAAATTACATAAATATTGTTAAATGAATATTAAAAATAAAACAATAAGCACATACGTTTTAATTTTTATTTGTTGTAAATTCATAATTATATTTGGAGCCAACTGTTGCATTATGTAGTTCGCTGTGCACAGTTTGGTTTATTTCATGATAGAATTAGTAGCCTATACACAACTTCACAATCACACAAACAGTTTTTTCATCGCATAACTAGTTGACGCCAAAACGTCAACTATTTGATCATTATTAGGATTTTAATTCTGAGAAGGTCCTTTTCACAAGCCATCAGCATGAAACTTCACTGACTTAGGAAATTTCTTACTCTGTTCAAACTGTATTTCTATTTCAAAATTGACCTCTTACAGGCAACTTGTGATGAGGATAATGTGAACACGAATTTGTAGACCTAAATCAAATTTTAATAATAATAATTACGACAATTTATATGGCGCCGTAACACGGCCATGCCGTTACAAGGGCGCCTTACAAGACAACTAACAGCAGTCGGGATAAGCCCTGGCGAACAAATGTGATTTTAGCATGGATTTAAAAGAGTCCAATGAGTCGGTCAATCGGATAGCAGGAGGAAGTCTGTTCCAGCATCGAGGACCGGCGGCCGAGAAAGCACGATCACCGAATAAGCCAGACTATGCAAATTGAATTTAAGGAGAACGTGGTAACAGCAAATAAGAATATTCTGCAAGATTTGCATTTATTTGTGTTGCTGTTGCTGTTTTCTGCTATTAAGACTGTTTCACTTAATTCTATGTCTCATATTTCAGTGTCAAATAGCAAAATGTGTATATGCTTCAAAACTGAGAGCAACAGTTCAATGTATTTGGCTTAATTCATTGATAGTGTATTGAATCTTGAACCATGAGATAACGGAGCTGTTTGTTCAAGCACTTTCAAAAACAATTGCGCTGTCAAAATACATTAGAAACTTGTCAAAGAATAATCCGGGAGAGTTTTTATTCTGTAGGCTTACCGGACATCATTATTAAACTAGAGATAAGAAGTAGAACTAAAATATCACAATATTTTTTAAATCATATTTTTTCTCTTCTGGGCTCCGGCCCACCGGTCCACCGGCCACCGGCCCACCGGGAATCTCCCGGTGTCCCGGCGGCCCAGTCCAAGCCTGAGCTCAGATTCAGAGATCACGAACTGTGAGGGAAAAGGTTGTGTGAGGGAAGAGCAGGATTAGTATGCACGTGATACGTGTTAAATTCGATTGAGAAATCACCGCATTTATAGCATTCTATTTATCTGTCTCATTCTTACAGCATTCATGTTAATTCTGTGAGTGAGTTGTATTGCATGCTTAACACATCAAATGTCACTGTTAAGTTTTGGTAATCTTGATCGTAACAAAGCAAGGCTACAGGGTGAAAGAGGGCCCATGCGGAACCTCCTGCACACGGGCCCTACGCCGCTGATACAAATATAGGTTTGAAGTATACTATTATGTAGAATTACTGTGCATAATAAATAGGGCTTTAATCTATCAATTTTCATGATATAGACAATCTCACAGGGTAGCACCAAGCGGGCAAAACTCCCTCTATGGGACGTTTTGACCTGAAGCAAAACTCTCCCGCGGGGGCGTTTTACCCCAGGTGAGGTGCAAATCGACCTCTTTTGGAGCATTTTGTATATAATTATTTGATATGTCATCTCTTGAATCAAATTACAAAGATATTAACTTCTTTTCCTTAGTGTTGTATCAATCAAGTGATTGAAGATGATTATATGCGTCGACTTACTAGGTGTTCAAAACGATTACCTTATGGTATTATTTTATCAGTGTAATTTGCATGACTGTGTAGCAGATCTATTCTTATTAAACAGTTTTTGTGTGTGTTAAAGGGTATAGAAGGGCAGTCATAAATACCCTCAGAGGCAAATAGGTTACTGTACATCTTTAAAGAGTACATTAAGTAGTGCATTTAGGCTTTAAAGGTCACAAGAGTTTTCGGAAAATACACATGGGACAAAACGTGTTTTGTATTTAATTATTGTTTAATGTCATCTTTTTGGAATTTTTTTCGAACACAACTACACCTTTATTTAGGACATTCATCACTAGTGGTGATCATTTGTGGGGCGCGGTGGTGTAGGGCATGTTCGGTGCCTTGCAGCCGGAGGGTTGCGGGTTCGAATCCACCTCAAAGCCGCCGTGTGGGAACCCTGGGCAAGTTTCTTAACTCGCAATTGCTCATGCGCTTCGGCGTGAAACTCCGATTCAGTGTCCGCGCTGTATAGTCGGGAGCCCCTCTGAGTAGAAATCTCGAAGGGGCGCTATAACAAGTGCTCACACATAAGTTTTCTTACATACATACATACATATATACATACATACATACATACATACATACATACATACATACATACATACATACATACATACATACATACATACATACATACATACATACATACATACATACAAACATACTAGACCTTGCATTAATTTCATTCTTAAAATGCTGTTAATCACGCGGTAAATTAGCAAAAACCATAAAGGGGTCGTTTTGCCACGGTGCCACCTATACTTCATGCGCTGTTTTAAAAATATAAAATAATCTCGACTACAGTAATTATATTTGAAATCGGGTGAAAACATTGTTCATGAATTTGAATGAATCTGCACTTACCTCAACTGGAGTGTTTGATGATGGAGTTATGACATACTTTCCACTCGGTGCATTTGGATTGTTCGCCTTAATTTTCCTGCAGGTCTTTATACAACCTAATTCGCAATGAAAAAATAGTCATACAAAGTTCTTAGGTAGTCGGTTAGCGATCGCCTTGTCCTTAGGTCTAGAATATTGTTCATAGAGATTTACTATTTGGGAGTAGGCTCATAAGTATCTGGGCATTTATATAGCGCCTGTGAGGAACGTGAAAGAAACGCTTTTCGAGATTAATAACCGCCCTAACTGTTTTCATTCGTTGTCTTTAACGACACCAAATACGTGAAGAACAGCAATTAGTTGAGTCGCATTAATGTTATGCAGTTAGATTACTAACTCTCTAATTAATGTAACTCATGCAGCCTAATTGCATTCAGGGAAGAGACGTTGTGCATTAAAACAAAAACAGAAATTACCTACTGCTATAGAATATTGCTCTCGAAATAGGCCTACCTTTGATAAAGGCAGATTTTTTTAAATCAACCATAGGCACGATTAAATAGGGCCTATTATTACCTCTATTAAGAACGTAAAATGTGAGCGTTGTCCAAGTGTATACAGTGTGATTAATTAAAGTAATAAGTAATAGATTAGCTAGACCAGGAAGGCAAAGTTTCTAATTATATTGACCCTACGCTTTTCAGCTATTCCATTTATTCTGTGTTGAGACAGTGCAGTTTTGCTATAGGGGACTGAAACTAAATCAGACTAAATACATTACATGCGTCATTTGAAGACGAAAGTAGCGTAAGAAGAAGACACGAGAGAAACAGCTTGAAGGCTTCCATCGCAACAGTTGCAGCGTTCTTCCTTCAAGTAGCAGAGGATCAATTCTGCGTGTAGACGTCGTAGCTCTAGTTTTGCCCAAACGACTGCATCCGACGAAAAATGGGTGTTCACGTCGCCAAATATATAGGACTTCATCCTCCAGGTTATGCATGTCACAAGACGAGATAAATAATTGCTTCACACCACATAATATTGTGGGGGTTGGATTTAATCGATTTCCTTGAAAGAAAATTCAACCAGTTTCAGCGAAAAGCTAAACAGATGAACAGATACAGGCGATTAATTATATATTTAAACGCAAAATCCTATTATTTTGGTCTTTGGCCTACTAGCAAAGACGACTTCCTAAATTATAGAGACTGTCTACATCCTCAATTACACCAATTGTCGTATTTCGACTCTAAGTCAATTCCTCTGTCAATTAATTAGGCCTATTAAGTTTCTTCCTCTGGCAAATATCTGCTAAACTAATTCGCTTAAATAACATTTTGTTCGCTCAACTTTTACCACCACCACCGCCATCACCACCGCCCCACCACCACCACCACCACCACCACCACCACCTACTACTACTACCTACTACTACTACTACTACTACTACTACTACTACTACTACTACTACTACTACTACTACTACTACTACTACTACTACTACTGCTACTGCTACTGCTACTGCTACTGCTACTGCTGCTACTGCTACTGCTACTATATACTACTATTACTACTAATACTTAAATACTTGTGCGGTAGTTACTTCGTATGAAAAAACTCTCATCGGATGAATATTGAGCATTCACCACGATCGTTGTGTAATAATTTAATGCACACTTAAAACTAATTAATCACTAATTATAAACAGTGGCGTTCTATTGTAATGTGTATTTATTACGTAACGGAGTTGTAAATATTTAGGAATCAAAGTTGTATATGTTTCACTTAGTAAAAAAACTTAGATGAAAAATTAGGCCAAATCTGTCAAATTTAAGCTCTGCTCAATATTAAGTATGCTTCAGCACTGCCTTGCAAATATTTGTGTAAGAAATTTATTTTATTTTTCATGACTTCTTTTTTCTTTAATTCTATTTCTGAATTTGCCTCCGGTTGTGAAATACACCCAGTAAATTGGTATATCGCAGTATTGATCCAAACGAGTAAATAGGCGAACTGTTGTGATTCAAAGTGGTTTACGGTACTTTGCAGTACATGGCGCTATATTTAGTAAGGCTTTGTGGTGTCACGATTATAAGGGTTGTTGTTGATGGCAAGCAAGATCCGGGTTGTGTTTCACCGACTTCGGTTAATTTCTTAAGTGATCAGAGGCGGTCCAGAGGTTGAAATGTTTACCAGACGCATGGCAATTAGTTGGGATAAAACAATTGCAGCAGTTAGATGGTCATGTGGATTTATGAGAAAAGGGTTTAAGTAGGCCTAAATTAAGTTGTTTAAGTAATTTAATTAATTAATCATTAAGCTAATTAGACTCGGCGCTACCTTGGCGGACCATAGTTAATTAGACCAACATCCTGACGCTAAGCAGGGTATATGCGTCTAAAAAGATCCGGTAGAATGACCCGTTGAAAATGTAATGCAGTGTAATGTAAATCTCCGAAATTTTTCAGCGCCACACAAAACCACGTCAGGGAGACCAGCTTATACTTCGGCGCTATATCACATCAACTCCGCAAAAGGCAGGCTGTTTGTCCGTTCCGGTGCCAGGTCAGAATACGGTGAGGTCAAGCCGAGGTTCTGCGGCGGAAATCGTGCGGTGGCGCAGGAATATCTCATGATATATCGTGTCGTAAAGAGCGCTTCTCGAGTAGAATCAGGATAGGATAGTTTGAAGATATCGGTTTTCAGTCGTGAGTGGAAACAGCAGAGGTGAGTGCATGTGGAGCGGAGGTTAAATTAAGAGGTGAGGTAAGAGGATGATCAAATTGGCGGAGGACTTTTAGGAATCCGAATTCCAACGAACTGGTGCAGCAGAGATTAAGGAAGCGGTTGCGGAATTTAAGAGAAGAAGAGACTGAAGGCCAGTGGCGTAACAACCGTATAACGAGGGTGGACAAAGTCCTGGGGCGACAGACCAGTTCCAACTCGCCACGAGGTCCAAAGGACCCAAGCTTTTTAACTTGATGACTTGATAGATAAACACATTTGCGAAAGTAGGTTTACAGCTAGAATAGAATCTTACGGCGGCCCGGGTTCGATTCCTGGTCGGTCGGTTTATCAGAGATTAATTTCTCGGATCTTTACTGCGGGTGGCTCGGTCGCAATATAAACGTGGAGTACGAGGTTGCTTTCTGCCTCCGACACTAATCATCTTCGATACGAAAAAGTGTCGTTAAGCCGAAGTACAACAGCCAAACAGTGTTTGTACTCAAAGCTGCTGGGCTCTGGAGTTGCGTAAAACCCCGTAAGCTCCTAGTAAAGCAAGAGGTCCTTTAGCGTGGCGTAAACCCTGCAAGCCCAATTAAAAATAACTAAAGAATAAAAAATCAGAGGCACTAAGTTTGGCTTGTTAAGTCGCTAGGGCTACGCCGTTATTGGCTCTACAAAATGAGTGTGGTGGAATGCCACTCCATTTTCGTCTGCTGGAATGTAAGAAACTGTCTTTAACCGTCCAGTTTTCCCCAGGTAGCCCCTGCAGTGTCACACGTTGCAAACGTTGACAAGCCAAGGGCCCTACGACTGTTGTGCAAACTAGAAGCCTATTTAACCGGTCTATGTGGAAAATCTAGGGGATGTAGGTCTGTGATGTCCACTTAAGCTAAGGGCGTACTTTGTCACTTGTCCTGCACAGTGTGTTGTCCTCCATACGCCCATTCAAACCATTCCACCACCTACTGAACTGAAAAACTACACATAGACTTGAGTTTTAACAACAAGGTAACAATAGAGGTTAAACAACCCTTACATAAGATGTTAAACAACATACGAGTTAAAACAAATTAGTGCAACATAAACCCTAACTCTAACCCCATTCTTACTTACCTTTCTCGGTTGACGTGACGTCCTGCATCTTCGTGAGACCTTGAGCCAGTGCACTTCATTTTTCTTACTAACCATGAAATTGTATAATTTGCCAAAGAACTGATGTAAAATATTAATACTTTTAACCGAAATGATGGTCTGAAAATGCAAATTACAAACCCCTAAGTGAAATTTTTTTCTTGCCTTGGAGGGGCCCGCAGAGGGGTTGGAAACTACGTAATTTTTCAAATCCCTGATGACGCCACTGGTTGTAGGTAAGAGACACAATTTCGTATTGGATGCGCTGAGGGCCTTTTAGCCTATGAAGTGATTTGAGAACAGGTTATGTGTTGGTGTTTGGGAGTTATGGTGACTGCGCGGGCGATAGCGTTCTGGACTGTTTGTAGACGTTTTATTTGACAAGAAGGAATTATTAGTAGGAAATGGCATTGCAGCAATCGAGTTTAGGATGAACAATAGAGGTGGCTACTGTGCGGGCGGTTTTGTAATCAAGTTTGGGCGCACACGACGAAGGTCACGAATGTTAATGTAACAGGTGCGAGACAGTGGGTGATGTGATCGACAAGGGTAACGACCATTGTAACGACTAGCAAATGCCGGAACAATTTAAATGTCGGCACATTCACAGTCTAAGGAAACAGAAGGTTATATTCAGGAGACAGATACTGATCACTTGAAGTTTATTTTCCGTTTCCATAATTAACACAGGCGGTGTTTGGAGAGAAATTGTGAAATAAAACAATTATTCATGTGCATGCAGTGCGAGTAAATGGGTGATTGGGGCCTATAAATAGCCTAGATATCCGGCTGGTCAAACAAGTTTTTCATGATGGTAATGAGTTGTGCAATCGAAAAACGGACAGTGAACCTATGGAAGGCAAGAAGGATCGGTGTCGCCCTACTATTACTATTTGTCGATGTTAATATAGTCGCGTTACATATGGCGACCAGAATTCCATAGGCTATTACTGAAAAAGAACACACAAAGAATAATGAGGAAAAATTAAACCTGTACGCAACTTTATGTTTCATCTCACTGTACACAGTTTTTAATAGCTTAATTGCCCAAAACTGGTAAGTTTATAACGAGATCGTAGCCTTTAGAATTAGGCTTAGCCTTATAATTAAAGCACGTATGGCCAACACGCAGTGCGCGGCAGAGTAGGATATAGGCCTTTTGTCCAAGTGCAGAAGTAATTATTACTGCCGATGGAATCGCTGTGGTTATTAAAGTTAACAATCAATCATTATTACAAAGAAATAAATTGTTACAAATTATTCAAAGTACTACATTTCTAACGAGAGCTTTAGCTTTTAGAGTTAGCTCATGAGCGACCATAAGGTACATGTATGCCGCAGCGTAGCCTTTATTTGACGAAGTCCACTTTTATGAATGTTACTGAAAACCGATGTTCACACCAAGTACGCCTGATATCTGGTTTGTCTGTTCATAGCAGCCGCATCCTCCCCAATGAGTCTCGCCAAACATGAAGAACTCCGGTGGCATCACTCGTCCAGATGGATTCAGAAGAGCAGTCGAGAATATCTGACCAGCAATCGCTCCGCCAGCCCTGTAGATAGATGGCGCAGATTCGGAGAAATCTGGGAAGATGGTGATGTGGCTATTTGGATTCTGGTCGCAGTTGGTAAAGGTGGCACGAACTCCGTTCACTTCCAAACCCTGGACGTTATTGTTTGCGGCATTGATCATCGGAAGGAATCCGAAAAATAGGAAAGGTGAACCCAAGATGTTTGTGTTGACCGGACCTTGGTATCCGGTATTTTCGCTCAAACCGACCTTCAACGGAATGCTTCTACAATTACAAACGACCCTGTTAATGAATTAGTTAATATGGCCTAATGCTATAGCATCTTATAACAATCTGGTGGTAGGCTACCAAGGGAAATCCGTGAGCAATTCGACCAGGCCCCCATTTGATTAAGGAGCACGCAACTGAGTTGTCTCTCTCTGAACCGATTTAAAGGATTTCTCACGGAATTTGTAAAGTAGCATAGGCCCGATCATCCTATGAAAGAAAAGAAATTGGAACTTAAGAAAACTTAAGACTAGATTGATGAGATTCCGTGAGAATGTTGAAAAGTTAGATATGAAGTAGAGAAAATATTCGAAAGTCAAGAAGATAGGCTATCGAGTTAGAAGTCAAGCAACTTGCAAAGAAGCGCCACGGAGACCGCAGGAACGGTGAACTTGAAAACATACAGCTTCATAATTCTAGACTACGATCAAACTGTCGCTACAGTCACGAAACCACATTTGACTGACTTTGGTCAAATTTGCCTCCCACCCTATAGTCAACCATTGAATCTGCCAGTGATTGTAACCTTGGAAAAGTGCTAGAAAACGAACACTTTTAGCAAATGCTAGAATGGTAGCACATTGTCTAATCTATAATGCACTTTCAGAAAGTTTCCAATATGAAGACAGGAAGCTTGCAAACCATGATGAGTGCATTCGAAATCAAACCCCGACTTGCCTATCTTAGAGTCACTTTGCCACATTATATCGCACCGTATCGTTACTATTGAAGTACTTACAAGTATTCGGAGAGCTGACGGAGTACGGCGTAAGGCTGAGTTCCATCAGTCTTTCGAACACGCATAAGAAACGTGGTTTTGTTGGTGAATATCTCGAAGAGATCGATATCTGTCAGATAACTCAAGGCCTTTGGGCTGAGGAACGTGTAGCCACCACCATTCAGTCCCATCTCACAGTACACCTTGGAAAACAAAGCATTTAGCATTTCACTACAATGAAGACCTAACATGACATGGACTGATAATATAAAGCAAAGAACTTGATTATATCATTCGATCAGTTAGGGAGGGCGAAAAGAGACAGCAGAGAATGGAGCACAACTGTCTCTGGTGGGCATAAATCCTCGGCTAGAGAAAGATTGAAGACAAAACACGCTTAATCAAATCATGCACTGGAAGCGCATAAACAGAGTCGAAACCTAATAGGTTACAAATACATCTGAGTTCTGAATAACTTAAACAACTAACTTCTTTTCTTTGCTTACATTTAAGTAATGGATGCGACTACCGTAATGTAAAGTAATGTAACAAGACATTTATAAAGCGCCAATTAAGAGTCTCTCAGAAGCGCTCAACACGTGGCGCATCAAACAGCTGAAAAGTGCGTCTTTAAGAGTCTACATGTAGATAAAGCCATAATTATAGTAACATGCAGCAATATAATTACAATAGAAACCGATTGAATGTGCATGTACCTCAACTTGAACTGCTGATGACGTCAGTATGTCGTACGTTCCACTTGGAGCATTAGGCGTCTGTGCCTTAATTTTCTTACAGGTCGATACTAAACACAAATCACAATGAATGAGAAGTTTTAGTTTCTGCAGAGAGTAGGCTAGGCCTATATTCGTATGGGCAAAGTTACTAAAGTGACCGTTTAGGTCTTCAGCCTTGGCCTTTAGGCTGTAAGTTCTCACTGAGTCCTGCTTTGCAATACTCTCTCTTTCTCTCTCACTCTTTCCTGTTTTAGTCGTTGTTTTGCACACGCTGCCAATTGCGCGTATGGTAACTGCAAGTTCGAGTGCGTATAGTCTACGAATGGGCTCGGATATAATTATAATACGAGCAAGCAATATGCATGTGGTAGGCTGCCGCAGCTTAACCAACATGGAACATAATCCATGAGATGCTGATGGATGACGAAAACTATATGATACTAGCAATTTTTACCCGGCGTTCGCCCGGGTTTTCCCCAGGCGTAATTTTTAACGGCTGCAAATAAAGGCTACTTACTTACTATATTTGCTGATGGGCTTCAAATATTTAAAAAAATGTCCATATATCTGAATGGAAACGATATTTAGAGGTGAACATAGTTGCTTTGCCCGTGTACTGCACGGGTTATCTCTACCTTATAATTATAGGCAATATTATTATGTTCCCCGTTCTTTACGGTTTATCTCTACCTGAAATAGGCGTATTATTTTGTTCCCCGTACTACACGGGTTATTTCTAAATTATAATAGGCGTATTATTTGCCGTTGGCCAGCGTGACGTAAGATTGCATATTTAGCCGCGTGACGTAATTTAAGATTGCATATTAATTTTAGTGACGTGGACAAATGGGCATGCTTATAATGTCCATAAATCGGAATTGAAAGCAAATTATGAGCTGAAAGTAATTGGGATGAGATAGAAATTCGAATAGCTAAAGTAAGTTTCGAGTTGCTTTGACCTAGAAAATCGGCAATGGCCGTGGTTGCAAAAAAACTAAATGTGAGCTTAGTGTAATTAGGTCACCAAATCTGTAAATGGTTGCGCTGACCTAGAAATTCGCCCGTGGCGACTTCTGATTGGTTGCTAGATGCTCCGTGTGACGTAAGATTGCTTATTAAGCATGCGTGACGTGAACAAATGGCCTTACTATGGGCGGTATTGAAATAAGCTCGCTGAAAAGTTAAATTTAAAATGGCCATATATCGGCGTTTAAATAAAATTGCGAACTGAAAATAGTCGCGTTGACCTAGACGTTGCGTAATAATGCTTTGTAAATTTTTTCAACTCGCTAAACCGTTCCGTTTCGGAGCCTTTAGCCGGACAGCGATGCATTGCAAACATACATACATACATACGGAAGGACAAACTTTAAGAATTATAGTATAAGATTGGTAGGGTCAAAGCTTAGTCACGTTAGTTATTCAGTAAGTCAGTCAGTCAGTCAGTCAGTGAGACGCTTGATATAGCGCCCTTATTCATCAGTAAGCAAAGTGACTGGACAGTCAGTCGGTCAGTCAGTTAATCCGTCAGTCAGTCAATTAGTCAGTCAGTCAGACGCTTTATATAGTGTCCTTGCTCATCAGTAATAAACCGACTTATGCGACTCATCTAACAACATGAAGAGTAAAGCTTAAAAGTAAAATCTATTTTATGCTGCCTTTCTGCTCGAAATATCTTCCATTGTAGAAGATTTGTAACGTAGGCTTTATGAGTAAAAGGGCCTGTTATTCAGAATGTATAACATTTGGCCGACAGTGTGCATAAGAAAGTAGCAGCTCTAGCTATACAGTACCAGAAATCATATTGTGACAATTACATTGCTGGAACAATGCTGAAACTCATAATTGATCCAGTATAATCTGTCTGTAAACTGAGATATTGCGGCATTTGTAACTGAATGAGATTACATATTATATAGGCAACATTACCTGCGTCATTTGGAGACGAAAGCAGCGTAAGAAGAAGACACGAGAGAAACAGCTTGAAGGCTTCCATCGCAACAGTTGCAGCGTTCTTCGTTCAAGGCAGCCAAGTAGCAGTTCTACGTGTAGACGATGTAGCTCTAGTTGTACACATACGACTGCATCCGACGACAATGCTCGGGATGTTCATGTCGGCAAATATATAGGACTTCGCCTCCATTGTCTGCAGTTTACCGTGCATGGCCACGCACATGATCACATGTCCTGAATGTTATTTCAAATGTAAATCTATAGGCCTACTTCGTGTCACGTTCTTGGACTTTTCAATTCCTTCGAAGGAAGTTGAGTAATTTCTGAGACATTAATCAAATATTTGCGGTAAAATACGCAGCAATCCATGCACAGGCAAAGCCTATAGAAGGTCTCATGGGTTTACTGTCAAGGCCTACTTCCTCTGTTATAGAGGTCAGGTGCTGGTAAATAACGCATACTTACATCTAATTGACCTTAGCACATCTGAGACGTTGTCACAAGACCCTATGTAAATAGCCAGATACATTCATATTAATGTTCATTCATTCATTCATTCAAAAATTTATATAGCGCCCCTTCAAGGTAACTACTCAGAAGCACTCCCAACTCCAGTCCGCCAAAAAGGTAAGTTTTCAAGTGGCCATAGAAAGTATCAGTGCATGTTCTAGGTATCCTGTTAGACCAGGAGCTTACCTTTGCGCAACATCTGCATCGCCTTAGTCGTTATTGCTATTACCAGCTGCGTCAGCTCCGTACTGTTGCACGTTCGCTGACAGCGAGCGCTGCAACCACTCTTGTTCATGCCTTCATTACGGCGCGGCTTGATCACTGTTTAACCCTCTATTCTGGTCTGCCGTCTAGCCGGTTGTCTTGTCTTGATCGTGTACTGCGAGCTGCAGCGCGACTCATCGGCCAAATACCAAAATATGATCATGTCACCAGGTATATGTTGGAAGTTCTGCATTGGCTTCCTGTCCGGCAGCGCATCGAATATAGAGTTGTCTCTCTGGTTTGGCGATGCCATCTTGGCCTTGCGCCAGCCTACCTAATAGACCTCTGTCAGCCGGTGTCGGGGGTTCAGGGTAGTCGCTCCCTTCGCTCTGCTGAGAGGGGGGTAGTGGTGGTCCCGTTTGCCCGCACAGCAACCATGCAGAACCGAGCATTCTCTGTGGTAGGCCCTAGGGTTTGGAATAGCCTCCCTCATGAGCTACGCCTGTTCCCTAGAACGCCAATGTGTTTGAATTGTACAGATTGTACACTCACCTACCCAATGATTTTACGAAGACCAGATCCAAGAAGCCAGGAGTCCCAGGACTAGGAAGAGGCGTAGCTCAAGATTAAGACGCATTAAATATCTCCTCCTCCTCCTCCTCCTCCTCCTCCTCCTCCTCCTCCTCCTCCTCCTCCTCCTCCTCCTTCTCCTTCTCCTTCGCCTCTTTCTCCTCCTTCTTCTTCCTCTTATCCTGAATAGGCCTACTACTCCTCATCCACTTTGGGCGTCTGTTTATGTCAGCGGACACGCCCGTTCTTGATTCTCCTATTTTGTGTAAATATGGAATTTGCCCAGTAATTTCCAACAGTAATTTACTATTAGTTTGCGCGTCGGAATTATCCTTCGTTTCTGCTGCGGATTTTCAAGGGTTCCACAGTGTTTTTCTTGCATGTCATCTTGGCCTGCGTATGACTGCATGAGGAAGACTGGGCTTCCTGGTATACGATTGAGTCTTGGATCTATAGGGACCAACGTGCGTTCGTCTGCGAGTGGGTCGTTGTCGTGTCGACGGAGGAGGAGCGGGTCTTTGGATTGACGTCGACCGTTAGTCACCATTGGTGCTTCGATCATCCGACCGACAAGCAACAAGTACCTACGTGAATCCGGCGGTTCGAATCAGTGCCGGTGTCTCGTGATATTCTATCCCCCCCCAAGGCATATTCCCGGATGGAATAAACCGGTTTAAAGTATCCGAGGGATAAACCATTCTATCCCCTATCGTCATGCGCATCACGATAGCCAAGACAAAAAACCAGTCAAAATCAGCGGGTCTTTGGATTGACGTCGACCGTTAGTCATCATTGGTGCTTCGATAATCCGTCAGCAGCATTGAGCCAAGTAAAATTTGTACTCAAACCTGCTTGTTCTCTGGAGTGGCGTAAAACACCGTAAGCCCAACTAAAAATAACTAAAAAATAAAAAATTGAAGCACTAGGTTTTCTTGAGGGGCCTCTAGGGCTACGCCGTTATTGGCTCTGCAAAATGAGTCTGGTGGAATGCCAGTCCATTTTCGTCTGCTGGAATGTAAGAAACTGTCTTTAACCGTCCAGTTTGCCCTCAGATCGTATCGTATCGTATCTAAAGATTTACATAGCGCCTCTCTCAGAATAACTATTCAGAAGCGCTCTCAGCACGAAAACCCCGGGGGAAAAGAAACGTCTTTAAAGAACGAGAGACCAAAGAGGAAAAAACTAGTAATTAGTTTAGCCCATAATTAGGGTCATAATTAGGGCCATTGTTTAGCCCATAATTAGGGCTAAAATGTGTACGACCTTCCGGTCGTACACATTTTAAAAACTCTCATAAAATACAAACTGTTTAGATTACCGTGCTTATTGACAACATTCTAGATTACTATTATTCGTTGAATTTCTATATTTAGGTAACAATTCCCTTCGCGGACACAATGAAGGAATGAAAAACACACTGGAATCGTAGACCGACACTTTTAAATCATCATAATAATATGTCTTTAGTGAAAAGTTTCCTACAGATCTCGCGCTCGCTAGGGGTCGATAGCTGCGGTAAGACCTCGTCGGAGAAGGAAGATCTACTTCTCCCTTGCGCCATGCTCAGTTCCATATAGAACACTGGCGGTTTGGCACGGATGCGTTCACTATACCTCATAGTAGTAGGAGCATATTTCACATCCATTTCGCGGACACAATGAAGGAAGGCGCAAGGGAGATGCTTCGTGCCTTCTCAGTGGTTGGGCCGACCATCTGGAATAATCTTCCTTCAGATCTGCATGTTCTTCTAGCTGGAGACTCTGCATACACCTTTTATAAGAATTTGAAAACTGGTCTCTATCGCCGTAGTTGGGCTGGGAGCGCCTCTGAGTAGGTTATCTCGGAGGGGCGCTATATAAGTCCTCTGAATGAATGAATGAATGAATGAATGAATGAATTTCCTCGGTTTCAATTTACGGAAACGGATCTGCCAGAGCAACTCGAGTGGTGTCCGTGTTTCTCGTATAGAAAACGACTGTCGCCTCCTGCGACGCGTCACGATCCGAGTTGGTCCCACATAGGCCTACAGTCTGTTGATCGGTGATTTCATATCCGGACTTAGCTACTACTTCTATAGAAGTCTAAACATCTCCACGGGGGTCGGGCTTCAAACCTTAAACCATTCCTAACCCACTCTTTCATCGTAGGTGCAATTGCCTGTTAAAGCTATTGTGCCAGATCTAAGGAGCTGTTGTAGGTATTCTTGTCTTAACATAGGATCTGTCATCATAGGATTAAATAAATCCGCTTGCCCTTGATTCGTGCTTATCTTTTATTAAAAGTTTAATTAATTAAAATTATCGAATCCACTCAACATTTAGGCCTAATCCGAGATGAAGTAGCGATTATCCTACTAATTGTCACAGAGTTTGGATATTATAGGCTAATATTCTAGATACTAAATAGGACTAGTCCTATTTAGTTTATTGTAGTTCTTTGTTGTCTGTCTGTTTCTACGTTGGTTGCTGGAACTTTGCAGCTGAGTCAATTTTTAAAACCAAATTATGAAATTATATAATTTGCTAAAGAACTGATGTAATATGTTATTATTATATTTAACCAAATGATGGTCACAAAAATGCATCATAACAAACCCCTAAGTTAAGAAATTTCTTACCTTGGAGGGGGCCCGCAGTGGGGTTGGAAACTGGGTAAATTTTTTAAAGCCCTGGTGACGCCACTGGTTGTAGGTAAGAGATACAATTATTTAATGGATGCGCTGAGGGCCTTTTATCTACGATGAAGTGATTATGAGAACAGAGGTTATGTGGTGGTGTTTGGGAGTTATAGTGACTGTTCGGGCTATAAAGTTCTGGACTGTCTGTCTGTAGGCGTTTTATTTGACAAGAGGGAATTATTATTATTTTGTAGAAAATGGAATTGCAGCAATCGAGTTTTGGTTGAACAATTGGGATGGCTATTGTGTTGGCAGTCTTCTAATCAAGTAGGCTATTGGGCAGACGACGAAGGTCACGAATATGTATAATATATAGCAGGGGATAACAGAGCCAGTCCTAAGCCTGGAACTCTCTTTAAGGGAGAAGTGCGAAGGTCGATCGGATGGGTGCAGAACTGCAGATACTCCGTTCGTAAAGAAAAAATACGAATGAAATCCAATGCAAGCATTGGACTCCAACGGGCCTCGGCCCATGGATATGATGCAAGCGTTGGACACCTACGGGCCTTCGGCCCATGGATCCTGATGATGATGATGATGATGATGATGATGATGATGATGATGATGATGATGATGATGATGATGATGATGATGATGATGATGATGATGATGATGATGATGATGATGATGATGATGATGATGATGATGATGATGATGATGATGATGATGATGATGATGATGATGATGGTGGTGATGATAGCAGGGGCGAGGCTGCTGCATGGGTGATATGGTCGACAAGGGTAAGACCCACTGTGACGACTAGCAGTTGATCCTCTGCTGTAACGCTTTAAATTACGGCACATTTAAAGAAACATTTTACAGGGAAACAGATGGTTAAGTGCAGGCGATAGAAACTGATCACGTGAAATACTCCACCGTTCCATCGGTTTATATTATTAAAACAGGCGGTGTTTAGAAAAGAATTGTGAAATTAAACAATAATTATTCATGTGCGTGCATTGCGAGTAAATTGGTGATAGGGGGCTATGGATAGATAACCGACTGGTCAAACCAGTTGTCCATGATGGCAATGAGTTGTGCAATCGATATAAACGGACTGTGAACCTACGGAATTAAGGGAAGGCAGGAATTATAAACGGTGTCACTACTATTATTTTGTCGATGTTATTTATAGTCTTTTCACATAATGGCGACAAGAATTCTGTAGGCTATTGAAAAAGAATACACAGCGAACAGTGCCGAATAATTAAACCTTTATATTTCAACTCACAGTACACGGTTTATAATAGCATAATTGCCCAAAAGCAATAAGTTAATAACGAGATCGTAGCCTTTAAAATTAGGATTTGTCTAATAATTACTGCACAGGGTCCAGGTGAGAGAATGTGTAGGCTATAGGCTTGTAACTGCACGTTGTCCAATTGCAGTAGTGATTATTACTGGCAGCCGATGGAATCACTTTGGTTTTCAAAGTTAGCATTTAATCATTATTACAAAGTATTAAACTATTACAAATTATTTCGTAGTATTAAGTTTCCAACGAGAACTTGATATTTTAATGATCTATTTGAGTTTATTCATGCGCGCACATAAGGTAAGCCGCAGTGTATACCCTTAATTTAATCAAGTCCTTTTGTGAATGTTACTGAAAACCGATGTTCACACCAAGTACGCCTTGGATCTGGTTTGTCTGTTCATAACAGCCACCTCCTCCCCAATGAGTCTCGCCAAACATGAAGTACTCCGGTGGCATGACACGACCAGATGGATTCAGCAGAGAAGTCGAGAATATCTTACCGCTGATCGCTAAATCCGCCCTGTAGGTAGATGGCGCAGATTCGGAGAAATCTGGGAAGATGGTGATGTGACTATTTGGATTCTTGTCGCCGTTGGTAAAGGTTACACGAACTCCGTTCACCTCCAAACCCTGGACGTTATTGTTTGTGGCATTGATCATCGGAAGGAATCCGAAATATAGGAAAGGTGAACCCAAAATGTTAGTATTGACCGCTGCTTTGTATCCGGTATTTTCGCTCAAACCAACCTTCAACGGAATGCTTCTACAATTACAAACGACCTGGTTAATGAATCAGATAATAATATGGCCTAATGCTAGAAGCATCTCATAACGGTCTACAGGTACGCTATCAAGTGCAAATCCGTGAGCAATTCTGCCAGGCCCCCATTTCATTAAAAGAAACGCCACTGAGTTGTCTCTCTCTGAATCAATTCGCGAAATTTGTAAAATAACTAAGGCCCGAAAGAAAAGAAATTGGAACTTGAGCAAACTTCAGAGAAAATTCGCGATAATGTTGGAAAGTGAGATATGAAGTAGAGGAGATATTTAATATTCAAGAAAATATAGAGTTAGAAGTCAAGCAAATTGGGAATAGTAGCCACGCAGATCTAGCAGGAACGGTTAACTTGAGGCCTTGCAGCTTAATAATGCTAGACTTCGATCAAACTGTCGCCACAGTCACCAAACCACATCTGATCGACCTTGTTCAAAGGTGCTTCCCATCCTCGTCAACTTTTGAATCTGCAGTGATGGTGAACTTGTAAAAATTCTAGAAGACGAACACTTGTAGCAAATGCTAGAACGCCAACACACTGTGTAATCTATTACGCACTTTTAGAAAGTTTCAGATATGAAGATAAGAAGTTTGCAAACCATGACTTGTGCATTCGAAATCAACCCCAATTTGCCTATCTCAAAGTCACTTAACCACATTAAAACGCATTGTATCGCTACGATTGAAGTACAGTAGGCTACTTACGAGTATTCGGAGAGCTGACGGAGTACGGCATAAGGCTGGGTTCCATCAGTCTTTCGAACACGCATAAGAAACGTGGTTCTGTTGGTGAATATCTCGGAAAGATCGATATCTGTCAGGTAACTCAAGGCCTTTGGGCTGAGGAACGTGTAGCCACCACCATTCAGTCCCATCTCACAGTACACCTTGTAAAACAAAGCATTTAGCATTTCACTTGCAACGAAGACCTAGAATGACATGGACTGATAATAGAAAGTAGGCCGCTAATGTACTTGATTATCATTCGATCAGTTATGGAGGGAGAAAAGAGACAGCAGAGGATGGAGCACAATCGTCCGTGGTTGGAAAAAATCCTCGTCTCGAGAATGATTGAAGACAAAAAACAGTTCAATCAAATCGCCCAAAGGAAGCGCATAAACCGCGTCGAAATCTAATAGGTTACAAAAACATCTGAGCTTTGAATAACTTAAATAACTAACTTCTTTTCTTTGCTTACATTTAAGTAATGCATACGACTACCGTAGTGTAAAGCAGGGCTGTTAAACGCTTGGTTTTTCGGTTTTTGATTCTTGGGGTTTTTTTAATTTGAAAAAAAAACGCAAAATTTGGTTGTTTGGTTTTTTACAAATTTAGAAATTATAAATTGCCAAAATGGCGTCTCTTCAACTCTCTTGGCAATTGTTGTATGGTCCTTAATTTCGTTACATGACATTCTACAGTTCTAATGTTCTAGTTAACTTCATTTTATGCATCCGATTAATTTGAACGGTATTAGGCCTATGTCATTTATGAGTTTTATGAAAAATGATGTTTTATCGTATGGTCCTGTGTGCACTGCTGAACTCTAAAAGGAGGGCAATATCAAAGTGATATTAATCTTAAAAACAAAAAAACAAAAAAACAAAGAAAAAACACCGTTCATTTTGGAAAAACCTGGTTTTTTGCACCACTGGTGTAAAGTAATGTAATGTAACACGACATTTATAAAGCGCCGCTGAAATCTCACAGAATCGCTCAACACGTGGCCATGAAACAGCTGAAAACGTGCGTCTTTAAGAGTCTAGAGAAAGCCATTATAGTCACATGCAGCATTTTTATTATAATAGAAACTGACTGAATCCGCATGTATACCTCAACTTGAACTGCTGATGACGTCAGTATGTCGTACGTTCCACTTGGAGCAATTGGCGTCTGAGCCTTGATTTTCTTACAGGTCGATACTAAACACAAATCACAATGAATGACAAGTTTTAGTTTCTGCAACAAGTAGGCTATTCCTAGGCTAGACGGATTCCTGACTCTTTACTGCTGTCCTGGTTAACCGGGGTCATGTAACTATAGGCTATGACCTGCTCCCGCCGATCAAAGCCACCTTTTACAACCTACGCCCAGGCGCCCATGATAGCCGCAAAATCCCTCCGGCAGATGGCTTGATGAGAACAATTTCATCATTAGAATGATATATGTGTCTCGGATAATAATGTGTAATTTTAGAATTATTTGACTGTCTTGATCTTCTTAATTATTGATGTATGTTTATTACCATGTCTGTACACCAAAATGCGGATAGCATGCAGTTGGTCAATTAAAGAATATTCTTATCTTTTGTCTTATCTTATATTGGTGTACGCAAAATTACTAATGTGACAGTGTAGGTCTTCAGCCTTGGCCTTTAGGCCTATAAGTTCTCACTGAGTCCTGAGTACTATATATAGGCCTACCAGACTTGGATTGTATCGAGACACTGTCTCGATCTCGAGATGTCTCGAGATAGGTTTTTCGATGTTTCGGTCTCGGTCTCGGACCCCACTGTCTCGGTCTCGGACTTCGTCTCGAGGTCATTTCTTGACTTTTTGGAAACTGTCTCGAAGCGAAAGTCTTGTTCTCTTTTAGAAGCGGTCTCCATAGTTCCCGCGCAAACTGTCGTTTGTTCTGAACTTCTGCCAGTATTGCGCTATAAAATTATCCTGTGCCGAACTTATTACTAGTTAATCGGAAGTGCTAAACAAACTGGAAGTTTAGAAAAGCGGTGTTTCTGGTAATAGCAGCAATTGAAAAGCAGTTTTAAGTTTGGACTTTATTACTTTATTTCAGTTTTCTAATTTCTATCCGTGCAAATAATTATCATAAAATGTCTCGTAAAGAACCTAAAATAGTGAAATTTGCATTCACGCAATTCGAAATCAATGAAAAACACAATTAATGGCATGCCGTTTGCCGCTGGTGTAGGCTAAAGCCAACATAAGCGAAACGCTTGGAACAACATCTAGTTTCTCAAGGTGAGTGATGTGACTTATATGTCGCTAATATAGGGAATGCTGTTGATTTAAATTTTAGATTCATCTAGAAGATTTTAGGATGGCTAAAGCATTTAATTTGTTTATAGTTTATACAATTCAGGTGATCGGCTGATTTCAGTGACTTGTCCCTTGTATTAGGCTTCAAAATTTGAGAGAAAAATTTCTTAAGAATTTGTGACCAATGTATATTTCACTCGTATTGAACTGTCTTGAAGTGTCTCGCACCATGTGTCTCGGTCTCGGTCCCCACTGTCTCGGTCTCGGTCTCGAGGTTTGATGTCTCGTATACAAGTCACCTTTTCCTGACTCAGTCGTTGTCTTGCACGCGCTGCCAATTGCGTGAATGGTTACTGCAAGTTCGAGTGCGTATAGTCTACGAATAGGCTTGTATATATATAATAAGCAAACCGTATGCATGCCGAAGGTTGCTGCAGCTTAACCAACATGGCACATAATCCATGAGATGCTGATGGATGACCACAACTATATGTATGAGATTGGTGGAGACTAAGCTTAGTAAGTCAGTCAGTCAGCTAGACGGTTAATATTGTGCCCTTGCTCATTATTGACCAGAATGACTACCCAGTCGGTCAGTCAGTCAGTCAGTCACTCAGTCACTCAAGCACTTGATATAGCGCCATTGTTCAGCAGTGAGTAAAGTGACTAGTCACTCAGTCTGTCGGTCAGTGAGACCCTCAATATAGCGCCCTTGTTTATCAGTGAGCAGTGTGACAAGTCAGTCAGTCAGTTGGTCAGTCAGTCAGTTAGACGCTAAATGCTAAATATAGCATCCTTGCTCATCAGTTTTACACCGACTTATACGACTCAGCTAACAACATGAAGAGTAAAGCTTACAACGATTTTCTGGTGCCGATGCCTTTTCCGCTCGAAATATCTTCGATTACCGTAGCATATAGAAGACTTGTGCACCAGTGAAAGCGTAGGCTTGACGCGTTAAAAGGTCTGCTAGGCTATTGAAAATGTAAAACATTTGGCCGACAGAGTGCATAAGAAAGTAACACCTCTAGTTATACCAGAAAAGCATATTGTGATAATTACATTATTCTCGCACAAGTTTCTTTATTGATCCAGTATATTCTGTATAGAAACTGAGATATAGCAGTATTTGTAACTGAATGAGATGACATAGGCAACATTACCTGCGTCATTTGGAGACGAAAGCAGCGTAAGAAGAAGACACGAGAGACACAGCTTGAAGGCTTCCATCGCAACAGTTGCAGCAGCGTTCTTCGTTGAAGGCAACCAAGTAGCAGTAGATTAATTCTGCGTGTAGACGATGTAGCTCTAGTTATACATAGTCAACTGCATCCGACGAATAATGCATCAGGATGTTCATGTCGGCAAATATGTAGGACTTCGCCTCCATTGTCTGCAGTTCATCGTGCATGGCCACGCACATGATCACATGTCCTGAATGTTATTTCAAATGTAAATCTATAGGCCTACTTCCTATCACGTTCTTGGACTTTTCAATTCCTTCGAATGAAGTTGAGTAATTTCTGAGAAAGTTATCAACTATTTGCGGTAAAATACGCAGCAAACCACAGCCAAAATCCTATAAGGTCGTATAGACTTACTGTCAAGGCCTACTTCCTCTTTTATAGAGGTCAGGTTATGGTAACTACGGCACATTTAGATCTAATTGACCTTAGCGCATTTGAGACGTCGTCATGAGGCCCCGTGTAAACAGCCAGATACATTCATTTTAATGTGTTTGAATGGTACAGATTGTACACTCGCCCACTCAGTGATTCTAAGAAGGCCGGATCTAGTAAGCAGGGCATCTAGGCAGAGGCATAGCTCAAGACCAAAACGCATTAAAAATCTGCTTCTCCTCCTTCTCCTCCTTCTCCTCCTTCTCCTCCTTCTCCTCTTTCTCCGCCTCCTTCTCCTCCTCTTCCTCCTCATCCTCATCCTCATCCTCTTCCTCCTCCTCTTCCTCCTCCTTCTTCTTCCTCTTATCCTGATACTCCTCTTTGGGCATCTGTGTATGTCAGCGGTCACGCCAGTCCTTGGTAGGCTTGATTCTCCTATTTTTGTCCATAAATATGGAATTTTCCCATTAATTTCCAGCGAAACCAACATGTTGTAGTTAACCGTTACTAAGTATGCGCGTCGGAATTATCCTCGTTTCTGATTTCGGTTATGTGTTGGTGTTTGGGAGTTATGGTGATTGCGCTGGCCATAGCATTCTGGATTGTTTAAGGCGTTTTATTTGAAAGAGGAATTATTAGTAGAAAATGGCATTACAGCAATCGAGTTTAGGATGAACAATAGAGGTGGTTATTGAGCGGACGGTCTTGTAATCAAGTAATGGGCGCAGTGGACGAAGGTCACGAATGTTTATGTAACAGGTGCGAGACAGTGGGGTGATGTGGTCGACAATGGTAAAGACCACTGTAACGACTAGCAATTTACTGATCCTCTGCTGGAACAATTTAAATTTCGGCACATTCACAGACTAAGGAAACAGAAGGTTATATTCAGGAGACAGAATCTGATACTAATCACTTGAAGTTTATTTTTCCGGATGTACATCCGTTTCCGTAATTAACACAGGCGGTGTTTGGAGAGAAATTGTGAAATAAAACAATTATTCATGTGCATGCAGTGCGAGTGAATGGGTGATTGGGGCCTATAGATAGATATCCGGCTGGTCAAACAAGTTGTCCATGATGGATATGAATTGTGCAATCGATATAAATGGACAGTGAACCAATGGAAGGCAAGAAGAATCGGTGTCACCCTACCAGTAATTTTGTCGATGTTAATATAGTCGCTTTATATATGGCGACCAGAATTCTATAGGTTATTGAAAACGAATACACATCGAACAGTGCCGAATAATCAAACATTTAAGCTACTTTATATTTAAATTACACAGTACGCAGTTTATAACAGCCTAAGTCTTAATTGCCAAAAAGTGAGAAGTTTATAACGAGATCGTAGCCTTTAGAATTAGGCTTAGTCTTATAATTAAAGCACGTAGGGCCTACACGCAGTGCGCGGCAGAGTAGGCTATAGGCCTTTTGTCCAAGTGCAGAAGTGATTATTACTGGCAGCCGATGGAATCGCTTTGGTTATCAAAGTTAACATTCAATCATTATTATAAAGTAATAAATTATTACAAATTAATTTAAAGTATTAAATTTCTAATGAGAACTAATGCTTTTAACTCATGAGCGAACATAAGGTAAGCCGCAGTGTAGCCTTTATTTGACCAAGTCCAGTTGTGAGTGTTACTGAAAACCAATGTTCACACCAAGTACGCCTGGGATCTGGTTTGTCTGTTCATAGCAACCGCATCCACCCCAGTGAGTCTCGCCAAACATGAAGAACTCCGGTGGCATCACACGACCAGATGGATTCAGCAGAGAAGTCGAGAATATCTTCCCAAGGATCCCTCCACCTGCCCTGTAGGTAGATGGCGCAGATTCGGAGAAATCTGGGAAGATGGTGATGTGGCTATTTGGATTCTTGTCGCAGTTGGTAAAGGTGGCACGAACTCCGTTCACTTCCAAACCCTGGACGTTATTGTTTGTGGCATTGATCATCGGAAGGAATCCGAAAAATAGGAAAGGTGAACCCAAAATGTTAGTGTTGACCGGACCTTGGTATCCGGTATTTTCGCTCAAACCGACCTTCAACGGAATGATTCTACAATTACAAACGACCTTGCTAATGAGTTAGTCAATATTATAGCCTAATGCTAGAAGCATCTCATAACGCTATGGTGGTAGGTTATCAAGGCAAATCCGTTCGCAATTTGGCCAGGCCCCCATTTGATTAAGGAGGACGCCACTGACTTGTCTCTCTCTGAACCGATTTAAATGGTTTCTCATGGAATTTGTAAAATAACTAAGGCCCGAAAGAAAATAAATTGGAACTTAAGCAAACTTAAGTTAAAATTCGCGACAATGTGGGAAAGTGAGATATGAAGTAGAGGAGATATTTAATATTCAAGAAGATAATATAGAGTTTGAAGTCAAGCAAATTGGGAATAGGAGTCACGGAGATCGAGCAGGAGCGGTTAACTTGAAACCACGCTCTTCATAATGTTAGACTACGATCTGTCGCCACAGTCACCAAACCACATCTGAGTGAGCTTGGTCAAAATTGTCTCCCACACTCGTCAACTATTGAATCTGCCAGTGATATTGACCTTGTAAAAGTGCTAGAAAACGAACACCTGTAGCAAATGCTAGAACGACAACAAACTGTGTAACTGTAATCTATTATACACTTTTAGAAAGTTTTAGATATGAAGATGAGAAGCTTGCAAACCATGAAATGTGCAATCGAAATCAAATCCCAACTGGCCTATCTCAAAGTCACTTAACCACATTAAAACGCACTGTATCGCTACGATCGAAGTAGGCTACTTACGAGTATTCGGAGAGTTGACGGAGTACGGCATAAGGCTGAGTTCCATCAGTCTTTCGAACACGCATAAGAAACGTGGTTTTGTTGATGAATATCTCAGAAATATCGATGGCTGTCAGGTAACTCATGTCCTTTGGGCTGAGGAACGTGTAGCCACCACCATTCAGTCCCATCTCACAGTACACCTTGTAAAACAAAGCATTTAGCATATATGATTTTCACTTACAATGAAGACCTAAAAGGACATGGACTGATAATAGAAAGAAAAGGACTTGATTATCATTCGATCAGTGATGGAGGGAGCAAAGAGTCAGAAGCCAATGGAGCACGACTGTCCGCGGTGGGGATAATGGTTGAAGACAAAAACAGTTTGATCAAATTGTGAACTGGAAGAGCATAAACCGAGTCGAAATCTAATAGGTTACAAATACATCTGAGTTCTGAATAAATTCAATAGCTGACTTCTCTTATTTGCTCACATTTAAGTAATATATGCGACTACGGTAATGTAAAGTAATGTAACAAGACATTTATAAAGCGCCAATTGAGAGTCTCTCAGAAGCGCTCAACACGTGGCCATTAAACAGCTGAACAAGTGCTTCTTTAAGAGTCTAGAGAAAACTATATAGTAACATGTAACAATATAATTACAATAGGAACCGATTGAATGTGCATGTACCTCAACTAGAACTCCTGATGACGTCAGTATGTCGTAAGTTCCACTTGGAGCATTAGGCGTCTGTGCCTTAATTTTCTTGCATGTCGATACTAAACATAAAGCACAATGAATGACAAGTTTTAGTTTCTGTAACGAGTAGGTAATAGGCCCATGTTCGTGTGCACAAAGTTACTAAAGTAGGTCTTCAGCCTCAGCCTTGACCTTTGGGCCTATAAGTTCTCATTGAGTCCTGCTTTACTACTATATACACTCACCCTTTCCTGTTTCAGTCGTTGTCTTGCACGCGCTGCCAATTGCGTTTATGGTAATTGCAAGTTCGAGTGCGTAGGCCTATGGTCTACGAATGGGCTTGGATATAATAATAAGAACAAACCGTACAGGTGTGATTGGCTGCTTAACCAACATGGTACGTAATCCATGAGATGCTGCTCGATGGCCACAACAATAATTATGAGATTGGTGAAATTTAGTCAGTCAGTGTCAGTCAGTTAGACGCTTAATATGGCGCACTCGTCCATTTTGAGCGAAGTTACTAGTCAGTCAGTCAGTCACTCAGTCACTCAGTCAGTCAGTCACTCAGTCGGTGATACGCTTAATAGCGTCCTTACGCATCAGCACTAAACTGACTTACGCGACTCAGCTAACAACATGAAGGGTCAAGATTAAAACAATGCTTTTCCTGCCAATGCCTTTTCCGCTCGAAATAATTATCTTCTATTATAGAAGATTTGTGCACCAGAAAGAGTAGGCTTTACGAGTAAACGGGCCTGCTATTAAGAATGTAAAACGTTTTTCCGACATTGTGCCTAAGAAACTAGAAGCCCTAGCTATACCAGAAAATCACATTGTGCTATTTACATAGTCCGTACAAGTTTATTTATTGATCCAGTATTTTCTGCCTGGAACTTGAGACATTGCAGTATTATTTTGCAACTGAATGAGGTTACATAGGCAACATTACCTGCGTCATTTGGAGACGAAAGCAGCGTAAGAAGAAGACACGAAAGACACAGCTTGAAGGCTTCCATCGCAACAGTTGCAGCGTTCTTCCTTCAAGGCAACCAAGTAGCAGAAGATCAATTCTGCGTGTAGTTATACACAGACAACTGCATCCGACGAATAATGCTCGGGATGTTCATGTCGGCAAATATATAGGACCTCGCCACCATTGTCTGCAGTTCACTGTGCATGGCCACGCACATTATCACATCCTGAATGTTATTTCAAGTGTGATTCTATTATAGGCCTACTTCCTATTACGTTCTTGGATTTTCCGATTCCTTCGAAGGAAGTTGAGTAAGCTTAATTTCTGAGAACGAAATCATATATTTGCGGTAAAATACGCAGCAATCCACAGGGAAAGCCTAGAAGGTCGTATAGGTGTATACTGTCAAAGCCTACTTCCTCTGTTATAGAGGTCAAATGCTGGTAAATAAAGCACACTTACATCTTACACTCGCCTACCCAGTGACCTTAGCAGACATTTGAGATGTTGTCATAAGGCCCTGTGTAAATAGCCAGATACATTCATATTAATGTGTTTGAATGGTACAGATTTTACACTGGCCTACCCAGTGATTTCAAGAAAGCCAGAACTAGGAAGCCAGAACTAGGAAGCCAGAACTAGGAAGCCAGAACTAGGCAGAGGCATAGCTCAAGATTAAGACGCATTAAATATCAGCTTCTCCTCCTCATTCGTCTTTTTCTTCCTATTCTCTTTCTCCTCCTTCTTCTCCTCTTCCTTTTTCTTTTTTTCTCTTTCTCCTCTCTCCTCCTCCTCCTCCTGCTTCTGTTCCTCCTCTTTCGCCTTTTTCTTCTTCCTCTTATCCTCATACTCCTCCTCTTCCTCTTTGGGCGTCTGTGTATGTCAGCGGACACGCCCGTTCTTGATTCTCCTATTTTGTCTGAAATATGGGGAATTTGCCCAGTAATTTTCAACAGGTTGTTGTTCACCGTTACTATTCGTTTCGAATGGACTTCCTGGTATACGATTGAGTCTGGGATCTATAGGGACCAGCGTATGTCGTCTGCGAGTGGGTAGTTGTTGTGTCGGTGGAGGAGATGCAGCGCGGCGTGTCTTTGGATTAACGTCGACCATTAGTCACCATTGGTGCTTCGATCATCTGACTGACAGGCGATGATGTACCTACGTGAACCCGGCGGTTCGAAGCAGCGCCGGTGTCTCGTGATATTCTATCCCCCCCCAAAGCATATCCCCGGATGGAATAAACCGTTTTAGAGTATCCGGGGGTATAAACCATTCTATCCCCCATCGTCATACGCATCACGATAGACAAGACGAAAATCCAGTCAAAATCACCAAAAACGAAGTAAATTAATTTCAGGTCGACACACAAACTAAAGATACGCAAATTAAAAAATGGTTTGTGTAAAATTAATCCAAATGGTAATCGTAAACTCGATATTTCTAGAGCGCCCACAAAAGCGGAGTCGCGGGAACCAGCTTATTCACAGGCGCTTAATCAAAACAGAATCGATAGGCAAGGGGTCAAAATCCAGAGAGTCAGGTAGGCAGACGGCTAATGTGGATGATTTTTAGAGTCTAAATGGCGAGGGACAGGAATATTTTGTGAAAAAGCAGTGTTTTCAGTTTTGAGTGGAGACCTGTGGAGATATAGTCGCAAGAGGTGAGTTCGTGGGATGGATCGGATATTTGTCGTAGCACAGGCGGGAGTTTGTTCCAAAGAGGCGGTACAGCTATAAAATGAAATGATTTGCAAATACTTAAGCGATGAGGTTACGGAAGGGCCTAGCAGTGTGAGGGTCGAAGATGATCAGTTTAAAGGCGTGAGTGTGTCCCTTATGTATAACAATACTCAGAAATGGCAAGCAACATGGCAGGCAACAGATTCAAATTTTTCAAAGTCACATCACAAGTGGATTCACGCTCTTGTTTAACTTATCACATCACGTGTTTTAACGTGAATTGCATGAATAACATGATGGTCTATTCCGGCAAAAGATGTCTACATACATACATACATACATACATACATACATACATACATACATACATACATACATACATACATACATACAAATGTATGGGTGTGTTTGGCACACACAGGAATTTTAGAGAGGGAGAGATGGAAGACAGACAGAGACAGCCCGACAGACATAACTCCACCACTGTTCGCTTTCTGAAAGTGCCAGTCCCAAGCCTGGATAAAGGAGGAGGGCGACGCTAATGGTCTTTGTTACCACACAGCTAGTTGTTAAACAGAACCACCAGACAGACACCTTAATATACACATAGAGACAACCAGAGACACACGTTGATATACAGAAACAGAGGCAGAGAGAAGGACAGACAGAGATACAGAACGAGAGGGAGACGGTCAGACAAACGGTCACACAGACAGACAAAGGCAGAGAATAACGAGGAAAGGCAGAGACCAGTGCTATGCGTAGGCGTTGCAGGAATTCACTATCGTGCATAGCACAGGTAGGGGAATCGTGCTTGTGGTTAAGCCTACACGTGCAAATTGTGTAGGCAGAGCGACGCCGACCGAAAGGATACTTAAGTGTAGCACTAAACTCTAAAGTAGCTCAGCTCGGTCGGTCGGAGTCCCTGCTGGAAGATGTACTGGTGACGAATAAACGACTCAACGTCAACCGAGTGTTTCCGCATTCTTCTGTTGGTCGACAACCCAGAATATATCGGACGACCAACCGACGTTACACATATGTATAGACAACGTCAACGTTTTGTACGCGTTATTGCCCCCTACGCGCAAAGTGCTTCAAAACTCGAAAATAATAGGCCTAACCTAAATGTTTACTATGTTCAGGACAAGTTGTAACCTATTCGCAATAAATGTACACGTTTAGCTATAGGGGTCTATTGACTGAATGGCGTCGACCCTGTTTGTTTAAAGAAGAATTTATCCGGTTAGATGCACCTACTTGACGCAACGCTCGTGAATAAGCTGGTGACCTGCGCTTGGCTTTCGAGTGGCGCTTTAGAACCTTGAAGATTATGATTACGATTACCACCGCCGTCAGTCAGTGTTGTGCACGAGACCAAAATTCCAAGACCAAGACAGGGACCAAGACCGCGGGGTCCAAGACCAAGACCGAGACCAAGACCGCGTGGTTCAAGACCAAGACCGAGACCAAGACCGCGTGGTCCAAGACCAAGACCGAGACCTGAGACCAAGACCGCATCATCCAGGACCAAGATCTAAGCCTCAAGACCATAAACGCAATTCTCAGTTGTAGTGTTACATATTCCCATTATTCAGATCAGATGCCTATTATATTTGTGGTTATGGTTTTATCCCCAAGTCTTCGAGGTCTCATGAAGGGCACACTATAGCTAACGACACTCTCAGTAGCTGCAGGTGTTGCGGAATACAAAAAACTTTGCCAGTAGAGAAAAATTCCCCACCAAATACCTGATCTGCATCGTTGACCCGGCTACTGATTTTGCCTCGAGAAACTGCATCAGTGTAAGCCTAACTAAAGCACCAGAGGGCATGGTTAACTGTGCCTCAACGTTTTCTTGTCGCTTCTGATAAGAAGCGAACAACGCGGTCCTCTCTCGCTTTGTCCTATAATACATAGGCGGATCGTCGCATGAATTCGAAGCTATCTCAGAAGTCCTACAGAATAACCGGATAATATCGACAACATTTAACAAATAATCCACGTTAGTTCCCACCAAAAGGCCAAACCAAAGGCCCAAGACCGAGACCAAGACCGGCACATTCGAGACCGAGACCAACGCCCAAGACCGCATTTTTGGTCTCGAGACGCGTCTCGAGACCAAGATTACAATCTCGAGACCACATCACTGCTGTCAGTTTGAATGTTTGCTACGCCTATTAAGGTCCACATGTAGGGATATTATTCAAATCTCGACATGGTCTACCCTGTGCATGAGTAGGCCTATGTAGGCTATATATATAGGCCAGTTCAGTACGCCTATATACCTAATGCAATCCGACAATCCGACGTTGTAATTCATAGAACTGACTATGTTTAGAGCCAAACGCTGGTTCAACAATGTTTGCTGGGAAATTTATTCTATAAATAAACATTACAAGAACACGGCAATGTGAGAACATTAAACAAGAATGAGATCTCCGCTCATTTTGTGGGTCTTTACACGCGACTGGCTGAGGTCGATCGAAGACAGTCTGATATAATCGTGACGTTCAACTGTGATGTCGCAGGAGAAAAATATTCATAATAATGCTGACTGTGTAAACCGGGACGAGGCCTGATTTCTCCGAGAACTTTTTTTACTCCTAACATAATTTTTTTTTCCAGAGGGATTATTTCTACCTCGGGTAAAAATAATAATAATAACTGCGACAATTTCTTTTATGGCGCCGTAAAAGTCATGCCGCTTCAAGGGTGCCTAGGCAACAAAACAACTAATCACCGCCTCTCTGTCTGTCTGCCTATCTGTCTCTGTATCTATCTGTTTCTGTGTTTGTCTAAGACTATCGGTGTCTTCTTGAAATATGGCTCGAGCGGTCCCGGTTTGAAAAGCGCAACGTCGGCAATAAATTTACCAGTCTTTAGCCGTCCCATTTTAATAGCAACAAAACAGCTACACAGTTTTAGAATAAAACTTAACTTAAGAGTCGCTATATCAAATCAAGTCCTCAATTATAGCCAAGCTCCTCTGTTCGTTCCGGTGCCAGGACAGAATCCGGGAGGTCAAGCCTAGGAGACAGTATACGGTGCTTCGGTGGCAATCGTTGATAATGGTGGTCGTGTGGTGGCGCAGGAGTAGAATCAGCATTGATTAGTTTGAAGAATTCGCTTTTCAGTGGTGAGTGGAAAGCAGCCGAGAAAAGTGCAAGCGTAGGAGAGGTGAAATTGACAGGCGAGATTGGATGATGAGATCATGGCGGAGGTCTTTTTGAAGGTTTACTATCAAAACCACGCGCACAAACCCGCGCCGTGAATTACCGCGTGCTATTCATTATGTCGCCGATCAAAACCGCGATTGTCAGTGCTTCTAGAAGTTCTAGTGATGTTGCCAGTCTTTAGCCGTTCCATTTTAGTAGCACCAAAGCAGCTACAACGTTTTAGAATAAATGGGGTGCTCGATAGTCTAGTGGTTAGCGCGCTAGACTGTCAATCGAGAGGTCGGGGGTTCAAATCCCTGCCAGGACAGAAAATTTGGTTCGAGATTTATGTTACAAGAGCACCCCTGGCCAACTCAGCTATGATGAGTACACTGACCGTACACTGTCGGTGGGAAGATGAGACGGCGAGGGAGAGGATTGTCCACCCGCCCTCATATGCCGAGGCTAAGAAAATGAAGTCGCTAACACTTCATACCATGGGCAGCTCAAGGGACTGCTTTCTTCTTCTTCTTCTTCTTCTTCTTCTTCTTCTTCTTCTTCTTCTTCTTCTTCTTCTTCTTCTTCTTCTTCGCATTCTTCTTCGCATTCTTCTTCTTCTTCTTCTTCTTCTTCTTCTTCTTCTTCTTCTTCTTCTTCTTCTTCTTCTTCTTCTTCTTCTTCTTCTTCTTCTTCTTCTTCTTCTTCTTCTTCTTCTTCTTCTTCTTCTTCTTCTTCTTCTTCTTCTTCTTCTTCTTCTTCTTCTTCTTCTTCTTCTTCTTCTTCTTCTTCTTCTTCTTCTTCTTCTTCTTCTTCTTCTTCTTCTTCTTCTTCTTCTTCTTCTTCTTCTTCTTCTTCTTCTTCTTCTTCTTCTTCTTCTTCTTCTTCTTCTTCTTCTTCTTCTTCTTCTTCTTCTTCTTCTTCTTCTTCTTCTTCTTCTTCTTCTTCTTCTTCTTCTTCTTCTTCTTCTTCTTCTTCTTCTTCTTCTTCTTCTTCTTCTTCTTCTTCTTCTTCTTCTTCTTCTTCTTCTTCTTCTTCTTCTTCTTCTTCTTCTTCTTCTTCTTCTTCTTCTTCTTCTTCTTCTTCTTCTAGTGATGTTCTTTATCGTAAAACATTTTCGCAGGTAAAGACAATTCCTTTGAAATTATAGTTCAAATCTACTATGCTCGAAATCACCAAGTTCTAACCAACAAAATACTAAAACGGATCAATAATATTATATGCACTTCAAAGACGACACCGCTATTCGTGGCAAGATTAGAGGTGAAGTTCTTTCTTGTAAAACGTGCCGCAGCTAAAGACAATTCCTTTGAAACTATATTTCAAAGCAACTATGCTCTCAAGTCTAAACCAACTTCTTTTCAAAGGTCAATTCAAATAACAGCAGAAATATTTACATTTGCAGTTCAATCAATCAATCAATCAATCAATCAATTTTCGTTTATTTCGAACACCAGGCTGACAGAACGCAGCTTGTTACATTAGTTAGTCGTATATTTATAGGCTATATGTGTTCATTTGTATGTCACCTTGTTCTTTGTGGATATCGTTTAATTTAATTTTAAGTGATTTATTCAGAAATTATGTCTTTATATAGTACTCTAGGAATGAAGTTACGATAATCTTTGTCTGGAAGAGAGAAGCCATGGGCCCGAGGGCGGAGCACATGTTCACAAGAGGGGCGAGGCGGGGGGAAGAGTCGATGGAGTACGTGGTGTTCGTTGTTATGCACAGATCTAAACAAGCGTTCGTCAGCTTCCTCCGCCATCTCCGTCGCGCTGGGTGATTGGGGTGGTAGATATAGTCCGCGTCTCAGGGTCCTCATCAGCTGCTCGATGCGGTCCCGCTCCCCTGCGCTAGTGTAGCCCCACCATGCCGGGGAGGCATACACTACACCGTGTCTCAAAATAAACTGTGCTAAATTGTTTCTGTCAGAACTTCGTCAAATTTCCACCAATTTTAATAATTTTTGGTAGGTAGATGGAAAAATGGCCGAAATTTCATGCTATACATACATTTTCCACATCACCTGACTCATATAACCGCACTACCTTGTTAAACACAGATGTTCCAATTTTGTATATAACGCTTACATTTTATTACATGCAACAAACTATCTGACGACTTAATTAGGACGCAGTAAAGTAAAATATGGTTTACTTAGCAGAGTTTATAATTGTTATGACAGATCTGCTTAAAAGTGTTGGAATTGGTGCTCGAAATGTGCCCCGCTTACACGGACACAAGCGCTTAGACGGCGACGCCACTGGCCGATAGCAGCATCAACGATCGACTGGTCAAAGAGCGCCGAATTCTCCGGATCTTAATTTAACCCAGTCGACTATAGCATATGGAGTGTGCTGCAGGAGAAGGTTTACCGCTCCAGAATAGCCAACGTCAACGAACTCCAAAACGCGTCTGATCGACGATTGGGCGCGCTTTTGACCAGTCGATCGTTGATGCTGCTATCGGCCAGTGGCGTCGCCGTCGCAAGCGCTTGTGTCCCGTGTAAGCGGGGCACATTTCGAGCAATCAATTCTAACGCTTTTGTAAGTTAGCAATCTGTCATCAATGGTCGCAAACTGCTAAGTAAACCATATTTTACTTTTACTGCGTATGTAAGTCGTCAGATTGTTACCGTAATAAAATGGCGTTATGGTGCAATGGGTACATCTGTGTTTAGACAAACGAATAATGCAAGGTGATATTAAAGGATGTGAAAATTTCGGCAACTACATCTACCTACCAAAACAGTGGTGGTAATCTAGACCCCGGTAGTTTAAATTGCAGGTTATTCCCGACACACGGTGTCAAATGCGCGATAGTAGTCATTATTGTCACTTCATGTAATGCGCTTGTTGGAAGGCCGTGTGATCTGAGCACGCGCAGGGCGTACATGGAGGATGAGCATGATGTCAGGACGTTGCCCACGTGGGTGGTCATCCGCAGATCCGATCTTATGGTCAGTGGTCACCCCTAAGACACTCATCGTTTCTACTCGGGCCGCCTCAGGTACAATGGGTGGGATGAATGTACGAGGTGTTCTCTTTCCGAAGATGATCATTTCTCGGGTCTTAGATGTATTCAGTCGCAGGTTGTTCTTTTTAGCCCAGTCAGATATACCCTCGAATTCCTCTCTCACGGTACCAAGGTGGCTCGATCCAACCAACAGATACGTGTCATCGGCAAAATTTTACCAGAATGTTGAATTTATTTATTTATTTAGTTAGGCCAATACAATCTGTCCTGAGCACCCTATATAAACAGAGTAGGCCAAACAGTTGTCATTTTAACGAAATATTTTCATTGTCGGTAGTCGCGCGGTTTTGAGAGGATACCTTTTTTGGAGTCGGTTTCAAAGAGCTGGTGCAGCATAGACTAAGAGACGGTTGCAGAATTTCAGACAGAAGGAAACTGGAGCCCGAGGTATAAAAAGGTATGAAGATGAGCGAATAGACCTGGTCGGTTGGATGGTGAATAACTGGCGAATAAAACAGGGTCGAGTGTTTGAAGGGTGTTGTAGGTAAGAGATAGGCCTACAAATTTTTAATTGATG